>VOMN01065487.1:0-19255 GCA_014899125.1 Orchestia grillus
TTCTTCGAGGATGTTGATGGTGCAACCGTGACAGTGAAAGGAGACAACTTCAGACAAATGATACAAGAATATTTACTGACACAATTGGAAGATTTGGACATGCAAAATTTGTGGTTCCAACAAGATGAGGCGACACCTCATACAGCAAAAGAAACAATGGCAATACTAAGAGCTGCCTTTCCTCGCCATTTAATTTTACGTTTTAGTAACGTTGCATGACCACCATGGTCCTCTAATTTAACCCCTGCAGATTCATTTCTGCAGATACCTTAAAAGAAAGGTTTACATCAATGTAACACTCACTAAGAGTTAAAAAATATCATCGACGAAATCAACAGAATAATTCCAGATATTTTGGAAAAAGTTGTTGAAAATTGTGTACGTAGGATACGTTTGTTTTTGAATAGTAATGGAAAACACTTTAACAATAGAAAATTCAAATTTTTTTCTCCCATTTCATACGTAATCTATTTTTGCAGGTGTATAAGTTGTGTAACCAAAGGGAAGGGATTTATGGGCTACCTTGTATGATGCTAAAACTCGGATCATCTTTCTCACTTACCTGCTTGTCTGTTTGCTTGTTTGCAGCCGTGCCCACTTTTCAGTAATTATACAGCGCACAAGTTCAAAACTCATCATTCGGTAATTAAATTACAATTTTTCCATTCTATCAAGGCTACGGTTCATTGGGACTAAAGTGAATGAATTATTTTTTTAAGCTTGAACACTTTGTTGGAAAACATAAAAAAATCATTAAAAACTCGAACGGGATTTTGAAACAGTGACCCAGGTGGTTAAGGGCCGTCTGGTCGTGTATAATAGTGAGGAAATTTTACACATTTGTGTTTGTATAACCAGGTATTTGTCTATAGGAGGGATAGAGAGGAAACAATTCATGGGTCCAGTTTCTCGGGTGCAGTTTTCAAAACCAGCGAGCCTCCGTCAGAGAAGACAGGTCGTGTCAGTGATACGCAGTATTGCATTATTTCACGTGAAATTTAATGTTTTTTTGAACGGCATTCAAACGTAAGTTATTATGGTAACATGCTGGTTAGAGTGACTGTTCAGTATTATGCTACACTAGAGAACGCGCTCACCAAAAATGGCGGTTTCTTAAGATACCCACTTATTTACAGTAAATCGGATATGAAATTATGTTTTCAGTATCACAGATATGGACTCCCTCCTCTGACAGTTTCTCTAATGCAAAATCCGGACCCGGGAATTTTCTTCCATCAAAATCCTTAAGAGCGTGACAGAAAAACGGACGGGCCGACCAAGCAAGCAGCACTGGACCATCATTATACGTATAGTAGGTTCATAATCCTACTATATAATTATCATTACTCAACTGGATACGAGCAGGGGATCCTTAAATGCATCTTTCCTGTTTCAAATGATTACCTAAGCCATGCGATAACTTTCGATGGGTCGGAATTCAGGTGAGAAACTCGTACTACTATTGCAAAGACGATACTAAGTCGATGAGTGTGTTTGCTTACTTTCAATGCTGCTATTTTCCTACAACATATTCCTAACTTTGTCTGGGAAAATTTTGTGCCAGCATTCAAAATATATGTTCTTGACTCAAGAAGATATATTCCGAATACCGGAAGCTAAAATATCTTAGCACAAATCAAACGATGCTTTAAAAAATTACGCCACTTTACACATAAATGACGACTTTACACAAAATGACGTATGTTTGACACAAATGTACACTGCTTTTTGCTTCTTAATTTTCACGATACACTTCCCACCCTCCAAGAGTTTTTTTTTCCGGATAAGAAAACTCATTTCCACACAAGGCTGCAGTAGACACGTGTGTGCGCTCTCATAGAGTTAACAAGTGTAATGATTGTTCTCACAGCCTCTCACAGATTGTTTTCACAGCCTCAGGGATTGTTCTCGAAGCGTCAGGGATTGTTCTCACAGCCTCTCACAGATTGTTTTCACATCCTCAGGGATTGTTCTCAAAGCCTCAGGGATTGTTCTCACAGCCTCTCACAGATTGTTTTCACAGCCTCAGGGATTGTTCTCAAAGCCTCACAGATTGTTCTCACAGCTACGACGCGCTCAGGTGGTTTTTTACCTGATATTCTTCGCGTTGAGAAGGACCCTGAGGAGCTTGTTTTTGTTGCACGCAGTGGACTGTCGCACAACATTTTTTCTGTTTGTTTGAGGTTTTTTGCTCTCTGTCTGACAGGACGCGCGAACAGTTTTTTTCGCGCAGTTTCAGACAACTGCCGAGCGCGTCGTCGGTTTTTGCTTAGCCGAAAAGTTCTCATTTCCGTAGCATGAACAAGTTCGCGCGCGCCCTCTCGCTTCTGTCTGACCTTCTGCCCAGTCTAACAGTCTCCCCGCCCCATCGATAAATTTATGAAATAACGAATTAAAAAGCTTGGGCATTCAAAATTATAGATAATTATAGATGTTGCAGAGAAAAAACATTAATCTTCGCACAAAAAGGTCCGTATTCTTCACGTCTCACGAGACCAACGCGCCTGAGACCAAACGTTCCAGCGCGGCGACTATTTTGCTTATGTGCACTAAATTAAATGCTAAAACGTGCCCACGCTGCCCCATTAAAATATTACGGTGTTGCACGGTTGACTTTGGACAGTTTTTTGCAGCGATGGCAGTTTTCATGTGTGTTCTGACCGTTTTGAGCCGATGAGAAACTGTCTAGTGGCTGTTTAAAATTCCAGCAGTAATGTTATGAAGCGGACACAAAGACCGCGTCACTGCGCTGCCGCTGCACTGCTCACGAGTAAGCTGTTTGAAAATAACTGAGCCGACTTTCAACTGGCTGGTGAAGCCCGTGCAAGGAGTACACATAGAAGTGGAGCACTAGTGAATTGAGAGATACTTTACATAATCTAACTTTTAAATAACTAACTGAATTTCTTATTCATTTTTAGTAACATTTGATCTGTGTTCAAAGTTTGAAGCTTCAAGTAATCGAAATATGCCAGTCAAACATTGCAGCAATTCTCAGTCAAAAATTAATTTGCCATCCGAGTCATCAATTGCACCAGGGTGAACACGGCTGTAAGGCCCGCTACAGGGCACATCGCAGCAGCCATTCAAGGGTACGCCGAGCGTTCGTTATGGTTGCCCAAAACGGCACAAATTTACGTTAGACAAAATTCGCGCTTCCTCCGTCTTCTGTAGAGAACTACACGGGGCAGAGGCGGCACGGGGCAGCCCCGCCAGGCCCGCGAGTCCGCAGTTTACGGCAGACCAGAGCAGAAGATCTTGGTGGAGGTCCGCATGTCAGGGCCACAGCAGCCAAGACCAGGTGATGTCTGGTCCAAATTGGACATTTCTGGGCCGTCGATACGCAGTTTGGGGTTTGATACCACCACGAATACGGATCGGAAGGGGGGGGGAGGGGTTGGGTCACCCACAGACTACCTCAATTCCTAGTACTATTTTTCTTTCCAATACCTGGAACAACAAATCTTGAACACAAATCAAATGGTGCGCACAATAAGGACGTCACATATCGAGGATCGCCTCCACGTATGATATGTGCACTATGTTTATTTCTTTCTTTGTAATATGCGTGGTACGCTTCACAACTTCTGAGAATTGTTTTTGGCTTTTCCAGGTAAGACGACTTATTTCTTGGCGGTGAGACGTCCAGCTCCTCCCGTGAGTACTGGTGAGCTCGCGCAGTTCTGTGCAGACTTCAGCTCTCATTAAAGGCGCGTTGGCTTTCAATAACGCGTTCCGTCCGCGACCTCGTGAATAAATTTTCTCAACAAAAAATATTCACAATTTACGAATTTAGTGGAAAAGCAGATGCACCGAATACCTGGAGCAAATAATCTTGAACGTAAACGAAAAAACAAATTGTGCGTAAGCCGAGCACGCTGTGCATATATATGTGT
The DNA here is from genome assembly GCA_014899125.1 of Orchestia grillus. NCBI lineage: Eukaryota > Metazoa > Arthropoda > Malacostraca > Amphipoda > Talitridae > Orchestia > Orchestia grillus. The sequence goes on from VOMN01065487.1 coordinate 3,897, forward strand.
GGTGCACAACACACGCAGAATGCAACAAAACTGTCGAGTATCTTTGTAGAAATTTTGCGTAACGATCGTATCGAAAATTTTACGCGTGTGTCTTATTTTGACCTCGCAATTCTGGAATCCTTGTACCTCCATATTTTACGTACACTGTTGAATCGCTTCAAGACTCTCCTGTTTAATTATATTTTTTAATAATTAGCAACGCGTTTTTCCGTCATATATATATGAACGCATATGTATATATATATATATATGTAAGTACACGAAATGTTTTAACAATGAATATCCGTGTACTGCATATGCAAAATACTTTGTTTGAGCCGTAATAATGAGACCATTGGATGTCAAGCTACAGCAAAATTAGATTCACGTACACACCATCAATATTTTATCATCTTAAGATAACTTTATCAAACGGCCTTGATGTATCAATGTTTGGGGGAAAATTTCTAAATAAAGAGTGTATCCCTCCTATTTCTTTAAAAGATAATCAGTTAGACAAAACCTCACAGTTTTTTCAAGTCGTAATTTCAGACCGGCCTGATAGCAACGAAAAATTCTTGTTACATAGCATTCTATTCTCAGAAATCCAAACTACGCCATGAATACCAATCGTCTGATTCACGCTCCTCAAGTACACGGTTGTCATTCATGGATTATTTCTCGTCATAATTATCGCGTAATGCCAAACGCAACCACAAAGTCGTACTTCATAATTATCAATAATATAATTAAAGGTCATCAGTAACGGTTTTTTAACAATTCACTGTCATTTCCGAGACGTTTCAAATCCACAATCTCTATGGCTCTATCATCTTAATTTTTCAATGGCGATTACTTCAGTACACGCTGCGCAAGGGCTATTTATTTTTCTGCAGCAGTGCCTCCGCCATCTTGGTTGCAACACCCACAGTTTATGCTCATGTCATCATTCCAGTATCGTTAATACAGTAGATATGCAGCATTTAGGCGTTAGTCGCATCCTACTCAAATTCTATTGTTCTAAAAGCACAAATGGATAATTATCATCTGTTACGTTCAACCTACGCAAAATGAATTGTTCTTCGTAAAACCGTAAACGAATAGACATCAAGTTACAGGCACAAGTCACTCAAAACACATCGTCCGAAAACAACACACCGACAGATATCGTGTGTCAGACGCAACCTACGCAAAATCCATCGCTCAAAGCCCGCAATTGGGAACCACTCAACCTGCGCAGAATTCATCGGTCAGAACCTAGAATTGGATATTCATTACGTGTCAGTCGGCGGACTCTACCCAGAGTCCATCTTTCAAAAACCACCAATAGACGGCTATCACGTGTCAGCCAACGCCCTGCGCCCAAATGCGATCATTCTCCAACTGCAGATGCAGAGATCTATTGTCGTCATTTGTCAGAGCCTGTCATGCGCACCTGTAGAGCTGTTGATTGGTCACCGTGGGAGCGATACCTGGTTCCCATTTGGTGGGCGCATAACTACAGCATTGTAGGGCCGTTAGGGGTTTTGCTTTGACCATCATAGTCTAACCGAGGGGAATTTTCATCACTTATCTTTGGAGATTCTCAAAGGCTTATCAATGGATCTTTTGGATTGGCTAACGTGAACACCAGGTGCTAAATTAATATTTTGTGGAAATTTAGTCAGTCTTCATGAACTTTTTAATTTCAGTTGAACGTTAAGTATCTATTTTCCACATGATCACCTTAAATACAGTTTGTGATTGAAATCCATTTTCTTAGTGGATGGTATGTCTTATCTTGCGTTATGTTTTTTGGCTGTTTCCAAAATTATTCCCTTTGTTAGTGATGTAATTCACACGGGAATTTTTCACTGAATGATGATGTTATCGCATAGCTCAGTGCACGATCACTTCATTCATATTGTTTTGAATTCCATCGTCAGTGATACCAGCTTACAAGAAAACAGAGTCAAAATAAAAAATTTTCGTACAAAAAAATTATGCTTTTTATTTTTTCTTTCGAGCAGAGAAAAAATTTTGCCACTCAATGTTTTCCCATGTCGCCATTTTGAGTATTTATTTATTCGAATTCTCAGCAAAACCTGCAGCTACTGAACATTTTCTTGAAACTTTTTTACACTATGGAGTATACATACGTGACTCGTGAACTGAAGGCGGATAAACTAAAGCGGTTTTTGCTCCTACAAATATTCAGCAAAAACTAATAAAAAAATTGCATCGGTGTTCCAAATATTCCTGAAACAAAAAAACATGGTAAACACCGCGATACAAAAGTGCAAACGTTACATCAAAAATAGATAAGAAACACTGGATGAGAACGCTGAAAAGTACTTAGAAAAGAGTGAAATGACATAAAAATTGCAAATAAATGCAGAAGAGAGTCATGACAATGGCAGACAGCAAAAAAAAAGTGCCATTAAAATCGACAGAATGCATGGAGAAAATTCCGTGAATGGAGAAATGAAAGCGGTGTACCCTACAAGCATGCATCGTTCTGCCATCCAATAATTTCGTGAGAAAAGCCTCGTACAATATCGCACTGTGCTTTTATGCACCACACGCGCCGAACACGAATGTGTTCCCTTGGTAACAAGACATGGAAGTGCCATCCAAGAAGCGAAAAGGTAAAAGTGGAGATGAAGCGTGCTCACAAAATAAACAAGTAAGCAAATTCAGTCGCATGATGAAGTACGAATGAATGAGGGAGCTGGCCGAGAAGTGTTGCACGGCAACGCGACTGAGAACACTGACTGAGAACACTGACTGAGAACACTGAGTGAGAACACTGAGAACGGGTGATGCCTGCTTGTAAAATTTGCTTCGAGATCAAAATGTGAGCACTAATGCTGCAACTCCGGAATGGGCTCAAATTAACACTCAAGAAACCCAATTATAACGAGAAGCCTGAATGATAACAGAAGAATATAGGTAGATAGAAATGACAGAATAATTGATGTTCCATATTTGAAAATCCTGTAAACACTGCTACACTTGAATTAGCTTAAAGAATACTCGATTACTCGATTACGACAAGCAAGAATTATAAACAAGCGAATGGTAGATTACTAAAGGTGCCATTTCAGAGCATCAACAGGGTGTCACAAAGTGACTACAGCTCACAGCCCAGCTTCAGCCGCAGCAATCTGCAGCTGCCGCAGCTCATGTGCTCTGGAAATATGGTGTGGACCGCAATAATAATTCTGCCTCTCTCCCAAATCTCGTCTGATCGCACCAGGCCTGCTCACTAGTATGTTCTGCTCGCCACCACGATTGCAATCTCCCAATCTTTTGCCCATCTTCCAATTGAGTGGACGACGTACAGATGACTGCAGAGTGTGGTGCGTTAGAGAAGAGCACATCGTTCACAATGTGTAATTGTTCAACACACAAAAGTAGTCTGTGTAGTTAAACATAAGCTCTTTATTATGAGTATTTACAAAAACTTGTGGTTTTGTGCACATGCGTGGTGTTGTGATCTTATAACGACTTACCGTAATAGTTCTCCACCGAACTGGTATTCCCCTCGCCCGTACATTTGTTTTGTGATCGCTTACCGCACACCCCTAAGTCGCCCATTACGTCACGCTCACTGCGTACTTGTATCTCACCCATAGTTTCGTTCCCATTACCACACACCCACCACCACACACCCACTGCTACACACCCACCATTACACAACCAGTACTATACAACCACCACTAAACGCCATGACTACGCACCCAGCACTACACACCCAGCACTGTACACTGACCAAGCTCTCTGGGAAGAGTTACAAAAGATAACAGGTAATTTTTTGTGCATACTGGGCTCACCTGTAGTTATTATTTCGTCTCAGCCTGAATTTCTGCGCATTTTATTTCACTTTGAAGAAAATTGTCGGATAAACTCCTTTGTTAGAAGTGATTTTAAATTCAATAGAACTGTTGTCTCACAGAAACACAAAGTTTGAATTATCTTACGTTATTACGATTGTTATATCAGCTCGAGCTAAAGCTTCCAATATGTATGATACTTAGGATATATGTACCGGTGCAAGATAACACACAAAACAAATGGTCGAAATTATGAGGTTGTACTAAGCAATTAGAAAACTAATTGGATATAGTAAATAATTAAAAAACTAATTGGTTGTAATAAACAATCAACAAACTAATTGATGCCGAGATGAGAAACATGGTCTGCATGCAAGGATATGTTGTCAATTTATGTATTGTATGATGTATCCTCGGACATTTCATTAACTTCTGGCCATTTTTTTGTCCTTCTTGTGATTACACTTCACATCGAAGAAAATCGTTTGACGTAAAACTCTACAGTGACCTTATTTAACATTTGACTATAAAAATTCGCTCAAACCATGTTCGAAATAGAAAGTTTATAAAATATTTGAAACATTTATGGTAAGAAATATAGCTTGAAAATAAATCTTTCCCCGCAGTTTTAGCTTCATGTTTGTTCTTCTAAGGATTTTTTTCAGCGAAAACTCTTAATTTTCGACTAGTTTCTGAGTATCTCCCATCAAACGTATAAACTCAGTAGATAAAAATATTAGTCACCTATTGTTTTTCGATCATTGGTGTGTTATTTTTAGAGCTTTGATTAATTGGCAAAACAGTCATTCAGAATATATCAAACCTTTATACTGGTCAACTAAGTCCTTAAAAATTAACCAAATAAAAAATTTGTGGGACCTTCGAGAGCGACAAGTTGATCATCAAGAAGATCTTCCACGTACTGTGGCCGCACTGCGAGATCAGTTGATGCAAGAGGGTTTTGCATTAGACCAGGTGCACATTAGGACGCTTGTAGACCCAATGCCGCACAGAATTCCCGCCATTATTCGTGCTTGCGGTGGTCCTCTGCCATATTAGCGACAGATGAACAAATTTTGGTCCGCGCAACTTATTACGTACAGGGAAAATCTGAAACAAAGAAGTTTTTAATTATACTTTTTTTTCGTAGGGATAAGCAATTCCCCCATTTTTAAACTTTTCAACATTACTTTAAAATTTTAACCCATATGCACATAAACAGAGGTGATCATGATACCGAATACGAGTGCAATAAATTAATCAAGGGGTCGTTGCTCATTGGCTACCCCTGTGTATAGCATAGGTCCCATCATACGGACCCTTCAAGCTTGTATGCGGTCATGCCAAAGGTATGTTCAAAGTGAGCATACCTTTGTATTTTGTGACAGTTTTTGCCAGTGATGAAGTTTTGTGACACACGAGTATGTATATGCATGTATGTATGTATGTACGCAGTTTTAAATGTAGAAGTAAATAAATTCACACGAGTATTTATGTCTAAAAAAACATAGCTGCGATGATGATATTGGTGGCCTATTTGAGACGAATTTGACATGGAAATGATGTTATATTGAGGTCATGAAACAAGTTGGAAAAAATCATATCATATTGACCACGCATGTCTTCGACATACTTGACTTCGATATGTTATTTTATCGAGTTCATGAAACATATTGCAAATAATTATCCCACTGCCTAACATTTCTGACGTACCTTGCATTGCCATAATACTTCATAAATTTCATAACACAGATTAGATTCAATTTGCTCTTAAAGTCCAAGAACTTTCGGGAGCTTTGAGTGCAAAGTTAAGGAGAAAAGAACGAAAAAGGTGTTCAGGGGCCTACTTTCTGGTGACGTCATCATTTGCAGCGAGTGCTCAGTACGACCGACGCTGCTCGCACTCGCCCACGTCAAACTTATTGGGAATCCTTAATCTAAAACTCCGTCAGTCCTGCGTCGCAGATAATTTTTGACGCTCTCGGAACTATTCAAGAGAAGTGGTGCTTCAAAAGCCATCACTATTTTTTTAATCGGTAGAAATCATTCTTAAGGTGTTACTTTTGCATTATATATATGTACATATACATGCATATATATTAGCTTTCTTCATATTGTATGCGTAGTATGCATACTAATCAAGACTTATCGTTCAATACATCAACGGTGAAAAAAATTATTGTTAATGATTACTAACATTATTACATCATTTTTTGAGTTGAATTCATTACCAATCAATGAATTAACAGCGGAGGAAATTTCCAACCCTAAACACCATTACTATTCATAACTAAAATAACTATTCAATGAATTACCGGTAGTAACACAGGTATTCATGCATATGTGTGCGTACATATTCATAACATTAAAGTTCGAGAATTTCACGTTCCTAAGAATATTCATTAAAGTTCAAACGTTAAACAACGTTCCTAATAATTTATTAAAACTCGGTGCATCTCATTACGAATGACCTATTCAAATAAGAGACGAGATCTGCTCCAATCTCCGCCCCAAAATCGGAGGCGGGAGGGCTGAAGGCGCACCCTTACCAGCTCAATTAGTTGAAACGAGCGAGCTATTGTCTCCGGGTGACCGCTCTCGAGAATTCATTCAGGTTAGGAGTTTTCTAACACAAGGAAATTTTCCTTATCGATGCCGGGTTTCCGAGGCGCTCATGAGATAAAAAGGACGATCCCAGGGAAAATGGTTTCAATGCACCTACAGAGAGACAAGCCTTTGGGAAATTAAAACGACGTACTTTAAAGAACGTATTAAAGTTGAGGAGATCGGATCTTTTAAGAAGAAGAATGAGCGCCGTGTGGAAGATTTGCAAACCTAAATTATGCAAAATAAAACTATTCCGAATGATATTCTTATTTTTTGAACTACGTATATGTACATACAGTACCCTTCATGTACTCCTTTATATGTTCAAAGCATGCAAGTGTATATTTTCTGAAAACCTTCCTCATTTGCGCTTCACTGTTTAAGAATTTTCCATGTACGATATAAAGATAAGCTAGGTTCCAGGTCATATCAATTTCAGTTCACTTTACAACAAACGATCAACTACTCAACCTTTTTTTGACCTCAGTTTTTTTATAGTAAAATGGTCCTCTTAAAACACAGAAATGCACATTCAACAGTACCTTGAAACACTGCCTGTGTAAACGAACTAATATTTGTACGGCCACGATGTCACTGGGAATTTTTCGACAACAACCACCGTTTTTCTTACCCCCACACTCTTTACGTCCACCACCGACGAACATTACATTACCACGAAAAATTCGCTTAAATCTAACTTCTCTCAATGGGCTGCGGCAGATGTAAGGAACTGTAAATTTCCATTGCATTTATGTATTCATGCGCACGACGGCGCCTGCTGCAAGCCTCTCTGAAGTTTGGGTTCTCAGTCAATCAACATTCAGTATTTTTTAAATATAATGAAAGCTTCCACGAGCGTCGATCGTGTGCTTCTGAAAAGTTAAAACCCATATGATTTCAGCATAGACGTTTTGAATTTTGTTAACGTTACTACTGACGAAATATAGCCGATATGTGTTCTTCTTTCGTTGTTTCTTAACGCAACTGAACGTAGCGTCTCGAAATTGATTGTTTATTTCGTATCAATCCTCCACTTCGTATTGATGACTTCTAACGTATTTTCATAAGCAGCTCGGTAACTGAGACAGCCTTCAACGTTTTGGGAATTTAGTTAACTTTTATGCTCAAAAAAAGCGAAAGTTTGATGGCCACCCTGCGCAATGACGCTCCACGTCGTTTGCCACGAGAAACTCTACAACCAAGTTCCTAATGCTTGGCTTGCTAAAACATAATACGAAGTTTAATTTTCAAAATTTTCCTAATATATATTTCAACTCTACTGTAGTTTTGGACCGATGCCAATTGTACATAACTCAAATTTTTGCGACAGGATTTCTCCATGCCTCTGCTACACTTGTGGTAGTGTGTAAAATCCAAGAACTGAGAAAACCGCTCGTTAAAATTACCGTTAATCTAGTCAAATAACAAATATTCACTATTAGGACATTAATTTTTTACTACTTCCGAATTCTACCACACATTGGAAAGCATTTGCAGGTAAATGGGTTTAGTTTAATGAATGTTTTGCAGAGTACTTTGGAAACAAGGAAGATTATGTTCATTCTGTGAAATGTTCTGGCAAAAAAATCCGGGGATAAGTAACGTACAGAGACAATGAATGTGAGCGAGATGCTTTAAAAAACCCTTATTTCAATTTAATTAATTATTGAAGTAACATTACTCCTTGGTCCTATATATAAAATTCAAATCTTCAAGCACAAAACAGATCAGGACTGTCTGAACGCTGTCACCGTCAACCATGAAACATACAAAACATTTTACATGATTCAGTATTAACAAATGTTATGGATATTTCACCATCACACCGTTTGTGTGTAGTAGTTCTTATAAGCAGTTTAGCTACCGACACTCCATCTTCCTGTCCATCGACACTCTATCTACACCATCTACTGTCTTTTTGTTAGAGTCCCAGTAGTTCCTGCGCTGTACATCAATTATGCCTTGGAATTGTAGTATTCATATTTATTATATTTAAGGAACATTTGTATTTCAGGAATGATCCTTACAAAAGTATTCATCACACCAAAATGGTGTGGCTATTAGAAGGCCTCACGCATGACTTCGAAGGCAGAACTTATACATTGAGAACTTGGGATATTGCATGCTAATAAGCAGTAGACAGAGGAGTGAAGTAACTTTTGAAGCAAGTCTTTTTATCGGGAAAAACTGGATCTACTGTGTATCATTGAAGTTATTTTCCCGCGAAATATAGTTTCAGGAAACTGAATACCTTTCTGAGAAATATCCTAACGTGCGAGTTCTGTTGAAAAACTGTAACTCTAAAAAATCACCCTAGTTTCCATTACTTATGCATCAAAAACTCCAAAATTGCCTCGAACATTGAATCTCATGAACCTGGAAACTCCAAAATTGCCTCAAGCCAACAATTTCATGTACATGGAAAGCTAGAAAGCAAGTGCAGCATTTCAGAGAAACATAAATGTTTCAATGTTCATCAGTTATAAGAATTTTCTCAACTTCTACACAACGTTCCGGACATGCACTGTTTTAATGCCATGTGCGTCACCTGTGCTTGCACACATAACGAGCAGATTACGAGTTCCGTCATTTATGTGCCATGGGAGCCTCAAGAATTGCAATCGAGTTCGTATGATCATAAAAATGATCATTCACCGTCGCCCAAATTAAATTTCCATACGGAACGAATAAATTCTCAATCTCCCATTTTCGCGATGCTCCAAAATTGCTCTAAGAGGCGAGCTCGAATCGCTCAAAAGGTCGTTGCGCAACAAAAAGATGACTTTCGGACGACCGACATCTCTTCGGAAGCACACCTGCACTTTTCATAATTTTTTCACTGATACTTGTGTCACAGTGGTATTCGAGTGAACGTCTATTGTGAAGGGATCGAGAATTTCTGGCATCGATTTCATCCCTGCTACTATAAAAAGTACTATTTCTACTCTAAATTTCATCAGTCTTTCAGTAAATTTCGTTAAATTTCAGTAGTTGTACATCTGAATGAGAATTGACTCGCTTATCCTACATACCTCCCCTCGGCGCTGATATCCCCGATACAACGACAGGTGTTTGTGTTTTTCTAATTATTGTTATAATGAAGGGGTCAACTGGCTCGTTCAAATCCAGACGGCACAGTTTATTCTTTCGTGATCTATTTTAATCTAAAGTGTTTCGTTACATTATGTCATCAATCAAATTTTGAGGATGACGGCCACCATTTGAATAGAAACTTGTTGTGAATTTAAACATACCACAGCTTTAATGATCAAGTTAAGTAGAAGCGTTGTTCGTCTCTCAAGCATCGTGCTTTAACTTTGTACACGTAGGAACCGAAAAATTCTAGGTTTTTCGGAGGCGAATACTAGACTCATAATATTCTGGACTGACTAATTTTCAGAGCATAAGTGATTGGAATATTAGGGTTCTTAAACAAAACAACGTACAACCTATTCCTTCATTCGCAGTTCACACAGAATCTATACATAAGCCTCAAAAAGACCCAAGGCCGCCATCCGAGCACTCTCGCAAACTCGGCATCGAAGAGAACCATCGAAGAGTACTCCCGAAGAGAACTACCAAAAAGAACCACCAAAAAGAACCATTGAAGAGAATCCCAGAAGAGAACCATCGAAGAGAACCATCGACGAGAACCATTGAAGAGAACCATCGAAGAGAATCATCGAAGAGAACCATCGAAGAGAACCATCGAAGAGAACTATCGAAGAGAANTATCGAAGAGAACCATCGAAGAGAACCATCGAAGAGAACCACTCGGCATCGAAGTGAACCACCGAAGAAGTCTTAGGTGCCAACTCGAAAAGAAGGCCCGGGCCTCTGCCTCATAAGCGAGGCATCAATAAGAACTTCAGGAGGCTCAAGACTTCATAAAGGCCAAAAACGACGCAGATCTTGCATATTTATGGTAATTTGCCCCGATGCCAAGAGTTTGATTTTGGAGACTCGGCTACAGCGAGGACTTCATAATCGCTCCGCCGAAATAATGGCCTCTGCGTTCGATAGACTCGATCTTCCAGAAACATTGTAATCAGTGGTAATCATGGGCGCATTCTGCCTGGTACTGACGGCCTGCGCTGTGATGCACTCGCAGTTGACTGCCAATTTCGGCTTGTCAAGGAAATTATGACGTCGAAATCGCACAAAAAGTGACTGGGTTGAACGATGCAAGTGAACAAAAGTAATGAGTCCGTCGTCAAACTTGCAGTTAATGGGTCACATCTCTATCAAGTTTTGGGTAAAGGGTCTCGTAAAAAATAAACCGGTGAAAATGGCTGATCTATGCGTAGCAATTTCAAATCTCAGGGCTTGTTCGGATTACATTTTTTATAAATCAAAATTCGTCAACCATCTCGTACAACTATTATCTCATTATTGAAATTTCAAGTCAAGGATATCTCCGCCTTCATGTTTTAATGAATATTTCACAGAAAAAAGAGAACATTCCTGGTCATCTCGTAATAACATTTATGTACGAGTACATTGAAAATTCAAAGACGGACACTAGAAGTAAATACGATCTCACCAAATGATGGAATGCAAAAATAAATCAAAAGAGCATGTCCTTAAAATGGGATTTCTTGAAACTTGCATTACATCTTTCAACGTTTTCCTTCAGAAACCTTGAGCTGTCAAGATTGATGAACCTCAAAAACACCTATGGCGAAGTTAACGTTGTATTCTGATTAAATTAAAAAACTTGAATTCAAAAGGGATTTCGCAACGCAGTAAACTCATGCAGCGTTGACGTGCGTGAATTAGTTCAGTATCTTTCGTCCTCGGCACGTTAGAAATGCGATGGTCACTAAAGAGAACACGAAAATAATGCATAAGCTTCCAAAATGGAAATACATCACATCTACTGACCCTTCCTCTGACGCAGCCCTGCGCCCTAGAGCGATTTTCCTAAATTAACTATGGAGACTTCAGCCACATTGAAAGGGCGTTCAAGGTTAGAGGGTCAATTGCTGATGGGAGAAGGTCCATTGATTTTCCATTGAATAGCTGGGCTGAAAATTAATTCTGCAAGCCATGCAAGTGGCATCAAAAATTTCTGCAGCTGTTTGCTGTTGAGGGCACCGGCCGCTCCTGCGATTTAATCACAATATAAACGTAAAAGAGATACTAAAAAAACATGCAAGCAGAAAGGATTTGACATGTTGCCAAGCCCACACGTCATGATAGCAAAATTCAACGTTAGCATTAATGTGTCTTGAGAAAGTATAAATTAAAAATTAAAATGATACTATTATATATTAGGTGACAGCACATTATGAAGCGCTCAGTTGTCCTCGGGGTTTTTATAAAGAATTTCAATTTCATTGACCCAATTCTTTCAAACACAAAGCACATTCGCTTCAAGGGCAATGCATTTCAAATAAAAAATTATTTTTTCTTTCGATCATAATCTCTCATATTCTATTTTGTTTTCGATGAAATCTTTATTTTGAAACTAGGCTTAATTGAAGTTCAAGGCTAAGCACAAAAGTGTGCAACACTTTCTGTTTGGTCCAAGTTCAACAGCAAAAATCACCCTTTTGCGTAGCGCAAAAATTTTGTTGAGCATCATTATATATGTTCATTTTCACCGACCCTTGACCACAACACCACTTGGACCTAAGCTTTTCGATCGTTTAAGATTTCAGAGTAACCATCTCCGACTGGAAAGATATAAATTGAGTGTGCATCTGTTCCAGAAAGTGCAGAAAACTTTTCTGGCAACGTAATATTGAAGATAAAACTTTTTCTGCGACCCGGAAAGTACTCAGCTCACATCATTTCATTACCTTCCCGAACAGAGTGCAGGGTCCCGGAACCTCTCTCTGCTTGATTTGTGTTGGGAAAGCATAAAAGAGAGTTTCAGGGGGCGACTTTTATATCATATGTAGTGTGTATTTCTGACTAGCAAAAATGTTCGAGTTGTGCCCGAGGCCAAGAATATATCTGACTTAAGTGGACAAAAGAACATCGACCAAAGAATGTCCGGAGACTCCGGGAGTCTGCTTCTTCTTGATGGAGTTCGGGCAGACACAGTGCTAGTCATGGATGGCAGGCAAGATTTTTCTTCGGCTCGAAATGCGATGTTTATTTTTGTGCCGTGACTTGGGCGCTGCGCCGAATAAGCTTCTGACCATTCGGGTCGTGTGAGGGGAATAAACTTATGGGAAGCGTCGGTGCCTCGCGAAAAGCCGTGCCGTGCCAAACTTCATTCTATACAGAGTTAGACACGATGATTTCGCGCAAGTTTTCGATAAACGGTGCATCGTAACTTCAATTCCGAGCCCAAATCTTCCGTAAGAATGTCATCAACTTTATTGACTGAGCTTGATTCCACGCTGAGTTAGACACCGTGATTTTGTGCAATTTTCGGATAAATAATGCGCGGTAAATTGGTGACTTGAAGTTCAGACCTACACCCATTTTAAGAAAATTGTCATTCCTTTGGTATTGATGTATATTCGAATTTACTCTCTTTTGATCAATATTGTCTCGCTTTAAAAGTCCATGTTTCCCGTTGGCTCCCTACGAAAACAAACGTACACATTCAGCCTTTGTCTGTCTCGCTTTAAAAGTCCATGTTTCCCATTGGCTCCCTACGAAAACAAACGTACACAGTCAGCCTTTGTCTGTCTCGCTTTAAAAGTCCATGTTTCCCATTCGCTCCCTACGAAAACAAACGTACACATACAGCCTTTGTCTGTTTTTGTACACCTTTTACAGTCGACACCAATTCCAGGCCCACCTTTCGAACGGTGTTCAGCACTGGTTTTGGCCGCACTGCGGAGACCAGGAGAGGGCCCCACCCCCAACACGGGCTGTCTCGAGTTCTTCTCACAATGAAAAACTCGCTGGATCCTCAGCGCTTCTTGACGAGGAACAGATGGAAGGAGATTCGGAGTCTTTGCCAAGGCGTTCCTAATGCAACTTTGCTCGAATTATGAGAATTTAGTTCACCCTGGGGATTTAACGCTATTGATTAGATAAGAGAAGTGGGCTCGAATGTTTCTCCGTGAAGGTTCTTCTTGCGGGGTGAGCATTGGGAACAATGGAAAGAGAGAGTTATGTAGGTTCGGGTTACTTTATGAAAGACGTTGCCTACATTTGAGTGTTTGAACTAGTATACGAGTTGTTTTTATTTTGTTAACGATGAGTTAGTGTCATGGGGTTTGTTCATTAGAGTTACATAGCTCACTGATGAGTTTACTCTCATTGCAATACGACTGGCCCAGTTGTATTAGTATAAAAATTAAAATCGTTGGGTTACCATATATGTATTGGAGTTAGTAGGGATGAGTTAGTGAATGAGGCTGCTTCTGTTGAAAGATGTTATAGTTATCGTCATGGGCCGCCAAATTCTATTTAATCTAATGCACCAAAAAATTAATGCACATAGTAGCTGCTGCTACTACGTGATGAAAATTTATTGTTATCTTCTTCGAGCGACGGGGCTTACGATGATGACATTTTATACAAAAAAGGCGCCGATGATCAATTCGTGCAAACATCAAAGTCAGTGGTACGGGAAACGGAACATTGAATTCCATTGCCGTAGAACTCATAAAATTGTTACACAAAAAGTGACGTTAGAATTCAATACCAACTTAAAAACGCAGCTTTTATGAGCAGAGTAAAGCGGGGTGTCTACAACACACAATACAGTTGTTAAAAAGAACTGAAATTCAGAGATTCTTACCGTATAGTAAAACAATAGCTTCAACGAAGCGCTTTCATAGCCACAAAATTGAGACAGGTTTTTAATTTTTCAAACAAGTATAATTTGAACGTTCAACGCAAAATTTGGAAATTCTGAACAATTCAATCTAATAATTCAATTTAATTAAATCACTGCGATGCGTCAAAAATTATGTACGTAAATGTTGAGAATTGATGAACACTTTTAGATACGTATTACAAAGTCGGAAATCTTTTATTGTTTGCTTATTCAAATTTAAGTTCACGATAAACACATTTATTCATGTCAGAAAGCAGAATGTCCACTTCTGGGGTACCGAGAACCCGAATACAACATTGTTTTTACTGAAGAGCAAAAAAGCTCTTTTTGCACACAAAACAGTAAAAATATTTCCGAACCATGAGTTACAAATTTTATTACTATGCGATAGATCTACGAGATGTGGAATGAATTTTATCGCAGGATATGTCGAATGCAAAATTCACAATAAAAACTACGAGCATCTTCAAACGTGCTGTCAGCGATGAGGAAATCTGATGAAAGTCTCAAGCAACCACAGGCCAACGAAGCAATAGTTCTAATCTTTCAGGAACGTTTCTGTGAAACGGAAACATATCCTCAAAGATTGACAAACTGCACACAAATTTTCTTTCAGAAAATCATTTCAGAACAAAGGTGTCAGAGAAGCTCTTGGCTCTCTCAAAATCATCTGAATTAAAAAAAAGATCACTGAAGCACAGTGGATATCCTGAAACCTCAGTGGATATTTTCGAAACTCAGTGGATCCTGGAAACTTAATGGATACCTCAGAAGCTCAATGGATATCCTAGAAATTCGTTGGATACCACAGAAATTTAATTAAACCCCAGAAACTCAGTGGATACCCCAGAAACTCAGGGGAAACCCGAAAAGCTCAGTGGATATCTCAGAAACTCATTGTATACTCCAGAAACTCAGTGTATACCCAGAGAAACAGGCCAGGAAGTGAACTGCAAGCACGACGTGCTGCTGCTCCTGCTGGCCAGCTTGTCAGGCGGACACCTGGAATCGTGGGACTACTTCTTTATTCGTTGAAGATGTATGACTACGCTCAGGAATGGTCGATTCACACCAGAAAGGTCAAGAGAGCACGAGCAAATTCGTCCTGAGTTTGCTCGTCCTGAGTTGAGAAATACAAGTTTGGTAAAAAGAAGCTAACTCCTCATTGCTGGTTTAACTTCCCTTCCTCGTTTCCCCCAATCCCCACC
>VOMN01065500.1:0-17398 GCA_014899125.1 Orchestia grillus
TCAGTATGGATCCTGGGCGTCCCTTATTTTTATAAATAACATATTAATTTATAAATGATATTTGTAACTCTATAAAAGTTAATGAGTTTTACTTGGTGAATCTGCAGATTGTGTTAGGTATGTGATGTCAAAACAGCTGAAAATATGCCTTCTTGATTGGCAAAGAAATGTAAATTTTTATCTAAATTCAGGATACGTAAACAGAGATATTTTTTCCAATTGTTATGGGAAAGTAGGAACAAATGCTTATGCATTTTTGAAAATCTGAAAGTTTTAAAATTTGACAGTCTTTTGTCATTTTGAAATCCTTTAGTAAATTCTCTGATCAGCTTGGTAGGTGGTACTGCTTTAAGCTCTTTGAATTAGATTCAGAGTCTTACATATTTTGTTTTCTCTGATTTGTGATGAACATATTTTCATCTAACTAGTATTGTACAACTGTAAACTAGACTATATGTCTAGCAGGGCTGATATATGTGTAGTGCATTTGCAGTAGTTGTCTTGTATTTCAAATGTATGTAATTTAGCTCAATGGGTTGTTGAAAGTTGGTATCTCAAATTTACTACATTAATATTTTGAGACTTAAATAAAGCTGTTAGACAGTGAGTAGGAATTTTAATTTACAATTACACTCAGATATTAACCCTTTAATGTCCAAAAGAACACATATGCCCTGTTTCATTAAGATGGTACTAGTTTTTCTGTAGAAAGCTAAATGCAGTACTATTGCAGATATACATATGTCTGCAAACAGTTTCTCATACATAGCTAAATGCAACCTTGTAGCCAAAATAATTTAGTTGCCGAAGGGTTAATGGCACTGTATTCAATAAAGTTGTTCATTATTATTTACCTCATCTAGATTTATTGGTTAATATTTAACTTAGGTTGGCATTCCATAGAAGTCATTCTATTCATTATACAGCCTTTTTATGTTAGTATCATTGAAAATTTTTTTTTAGCTACAGAAACTAATTTTCAAAAAGTTTCAAAGTATAGGTTTGACAAAATATGAAAGCACCTGGAAAGGTCAGACAAATGCACTTTAATGTGGGGTAGGTCTGCTATAGGCAGTACTTACAGCATGAATTCTATGAGGTATCTATCTAGGGACTTGTACAAAATTTGAAATGTTTGAAGGAATTTTTATCCTAATTGAGATTTGGGTATTGTGGTGGCCAGATAATATGTTCAACTTCATTTGAATGTTTTTAGGTCCATTCAATAATGACTTTATCTGTGGGAATTGGTGCATTTTCATCCTGAAAAATTGTGTTTCCCTTTGGAAACAGTTCTGGAACCTTAGGATGTACTTGATAAGATAAAATACTGAAATACCTAGTCTTGACCAACAAAACCCTTGGGCTGATTGATTTCCAAGGTATAGTCCTCCAGATTATTATAAATCTTCCTCTTAGTTTAACAGTTGAAAGAAGGCAGTGTGAATCAAGTGCTCTTTCTGGCTGTTTCTACACATATACTTGGCCAGTGGTTGGAAATAAGGTAAAAGACAACTTGTCCAAAAATAATAACATTCTTCCACTGCTCTAGAGACCAATTCTGCAAGTTTTTACACCACTTTAAAGTTCTAAACACTTTGCAATGTTTGCCTCTGAAATTAGGGGTTTTCTGATTGTAGCTCTCTCATGAAATCCAGCTTTGTGCAACTCCCAACAAACAATTTTTGGGGAAACTGGATTCTTA
Source organism: Orchestia grillus (assembly GCA_014899125.1). Lineage (NCBI taxonomy): Eukaryota > Metazoa > Arthropoda > Malacostraca > Amphipoda > Talitridae > Orchestia > Orchestia grillus. The sequence goes on from VOMN01065500.1 coordinate 1,706, forward strand.
AGAAGAGCAGTAAGCTCTGTAATAATTTTGGGACCTTTATTTTTGTGATCCTTGCTAATGATTTGCATGAGTTTGATGATCACTTTTTTTTCTGTTTTCTAGAGTTTTGCATTGACGAGATTTTTCCTCATTTTCTAAAAAGCTGTTATTACTTTCAAGACAGTACTTCTGGAAACCCCAAACATTTTGGCTGTTTTCGTTATGCTTTCATCTTCCTTTTTTTGAAAGTCTGGTGCCCCTGTCATTGAAATGTATTTTAATTACCTTTTTCTAATGATATCTTAATTGAAACAGTAAATTTACCAAAACATACTAATTAATCAAAAGTAATAATGAATAAAAAATGAAAGTAAACTAGATTTGACACTTTTAGTGACATTTCCAAGATTTATTTCCATGATGTTAGGTGTTCCCACTGTTTTGTTCAACCTTCCTGTGTTGCCACATGCACACCCAAAACAGGTTCAATGAATGTGAATGTCAAGTTCAAAATATTCTAAACCATGAAATGATTTGCTTATGAACTTCTGGCAGTTCATATTGTAATTTAGTGAACCTTCGTCTGTGGGCTCAATTGAAGCTTAAAGATGCATTCTATTGAAAAGGTAGTGTTATGCTATTGAGTTCTGTCTGAAGCTTGTAAAATTTACTATCTAGATTTTGGCCATAATCTAGAAAGTGTTCGGATGCTACGGTTTTGAGATGGCACCACAAGTGCTTTAAATATGGTCAAAAGAGTGTGAAAGATTAACCCCACACAGGATACCATTCTATCAGGAGCAAGAAAACAATGTTCATGTATGCAATGTGTTGAACTCAGAAGAGAGGTCAACTGTACAAATGACTGCACGCAATCATTAAAGAGGATATGCAGATGCTGTGCATTGAAAGCTGCTGCATCATGACAATATACCAAGCCACACCTGCTTTATGGTCAGTGATGACCTACCTGGCCTGAAGCCGCATTGCCATGCTTCCTCAGTCATGCTACCATCACAATGGGGCCTTGATAGACGTTTTTCTGTTCCTTTAGTGAAGACAGCCCTCAAAAGACACTACCATACAACTCTAGTGAAAGTCATAGCAGCTTTTATATACTTCTTGAAGGACATCCTGGAAAAAAAATTCTGGACACCTTCCGAGAATGGAAAACTTATTGGAGAACTGTGTCAATCCCCAGTGGTCCTTTTTTTTGAAGGAATCTTCAATATGGTCTTCCAAAATTTACCCTTATTACTTTTTATACAAACCATGTGCTATTATGTATAGTTGTGTAAATTGACCTTGTTTATTTATTATGGCTCTTTTTGTTTCAATAGTAATAAATGTAAAATTATTAATATTTGTAAATGAAATAGAGAATAATGAAAAAAATCTTGAACTCTTTGCTGATTGACATCATCAGATGAGCTTAAAGATACAGCATAGATTGGGATAAGCAAAATGTATCTGTTAGAAATTCAAGACTTTAATAATCACCCTCCAAGATTTTTTGGCCTTGACTTGCGTTCCTTTCCACATTTATGTCAGTTAGGGGCTAAATTTTCTGACATTTATCAAAATTTTTAATGACTATTTAGGTTTCAGTTAAATTACTAGTGCTAAATTGCTTTGACCATGCAGGTACTGCACACTAGCCTGGGATTATATTGAATATGGAATATCATCTGGGATCATCTGATCACCTTCAGGGTTTGAAACTAACGTGTGATGCAATTAGGAAGTATTTCTGATTGCTGCAAAATAATAAAACATTAATAAAAATAATTAGTGTATTTTTAAAATTCATAGTGTAGCCTAGTATCACTTTTTAAATTTTTCTAGAAATGAAATTGTTTGGTATAGATGTGAAGCATAGGTAAAGCATGAGAACTAAAAGTTGTGGAAATCAGTGAGTAGAATAGGGCATAAATCTTTCCACTTAACAGATTATTCATGTTGAGTCTCTTTGTGTTTTTTATGTATGGAAATTTTTCACAATCTCAGAACAACTAAGACTTCTAATAAATCTGTTTGATTTGAATGATTTGAGAAATCAGTAAATGAAAAAATTATGTTAAATTTGGTGTGACATGTATTATTTTAAGCTAAAAATAACATAATTTTCTCTGAACTGAAGAAAATAACACTGTGTTCATGTTGAAAGACTCACGCTACTTAGTAATGTTGATTCTATAATTTTATATACCCATATCAAGTATACAGTAGCACCTCAAATAAATGATTTGATGATTTAGTTATTTATAAAAGTGAAATGAAGAAAGCAATTTTTGTTAGGCTAATGATAGAGGAGTGCAATTTCATAATGATGCCTTATTTTAGGTCCTACCAGTGGACTATCTACTCCCTTTCGAGGAGTTTCAAACTCAATTGATCGCTTATGACCAATGATGGTTTATTCTCAAAATAACATTGCCTACTAATGTTGCTATCGCATCCCAGGCTGACAACATGGCCGTCTTCTCTCGCCTGTGGAGCAATGCAGTGCAGCTCGGGTCCACTTCAATGCGCTCAACCGCATCTTATTTCTGCGTGCCAGTTCGGCACTTCAGAAGAGTGAAGTCTACGAAAAGTTCACCAGTGGTCATAACGCCGCAGGTAGAATTTGAAACGCCCAACATCGGAAGAATGGGACGCAGCTTGATGAGGTGCACTCTGTTCACCGCTGGCTTCTGCACGGTGACGTACACCGGGGTGGTGATATGGGAATACGAGCGTGCCCGTAAGAGACTTCAAGATCCTTTGCGCCATTTTGCGAGCTTGAACTGGAACGCTATGGACGGGTGGAGAAATAAACAGGGTGAACTTAGACAGTCATTCAATAAGTGGTGGAACAGCTTATCGGACGGCCACAGAGTTTTCTGGCCGATCTGTTTCATAAACACTGCTGTCTACGCGCTTTGGCAGGTGCCCGCTTCCAAGCTCATAATGCTTCGCTACTTTGCTTTCTCTCCTGCCGCTCTTAGCGTCTGTCTACCCATGGTTCTCTCTACATTCAGTCACTACAACCTATTTCACTTAGGTGCGAATATGTACGTAATGCACAGTTTCTCGACTCCCGTTTGTAATAAGCTGGGCATGGAGCAGTTTTTAGGACTCTACTTGTGCAGTGGAGTTCTTTCGTCACTTGCTGGCGCCGCGTTCAAGGTACTCATCAAAAGTTCAAGTCCTTCCATTGGCGCGTCTGGGGCTATCATGGGCATGCTCGGCTACTTCTGCACCAAATATCCTGACTCTCGGTTAGGCATTCTTTTCATTCCCAGTTTTAATTTTTCCGCCGAGCAAGGCTTGATTGGTCTGATGTGTCTGGACACGACCGGCCTCATACTGAGGTGGCGAATATTTGATCACGCCGCGCATTTATCAGGCGCATTAACAGGGCTGGCTTACGCGAGGTATGGGGAACAACTGTGGAAAGAGCGTAAGTACGTGTCCAAAAAGTGGCATGAACTCAGAGAAACGCTTGCAACGACTAAAAGCAGATAGCGCATCAAATTTGTGGAATAGTTTCATAGTCTAAATTTGAACATACTTTGGGCCACGTCTTTTATTATTTTTTTTGAGTTTGAACAAAAGTGATGGTTTAGAATGGTAAAGCAACTTGAACTTCCACTGGCGGTAGCAAGCATTTCATTGACTAGTATATACATATATATATATTACTATTCGTCATGATTAAAGTCTTACTTTCGAACTTCGTCCGTAATAATTACACTATGTAACTTAAGTTTTCTTCCTGGGAATTTACTGTTTCTTCCTTACGCCTTTTATTGTAAAATAATTGTAAATGTCCATTATTTCTACGAAATTCCGCTATACTTGGATTGTGTTTGTAACTGGTATTGTATTGGAGAAAGAAAATTTGAAAATTCTTTGATGAAAACGAAAGTAAAGTCCGAACTGTAATTTTTATTTTCATTTTGTTTGGGTACAAATCAGAAGGAAATTACAGTTTTAACCGAAGATAAAAGGAAAATAATGTTGCATAGCGTTATTGGATGTCTAATTTATCAGACTGTTGGACGCTTCCGATTGTTCATAAAATGTTTTTTATCACTGAAGACTAGTCATTTTTATTTACTGCCTTTTCTAATTTCTATAGGATCAAGTCGATTTCATATAGCATAGAGGGTCATATTTTATGATGAATTGCCTGTAAATTTAACCGCATCAGAAAAGTTCCTACGACTTTATTCGTTTCTTGTGACGATGCTATTTTCTGAGGGATAAAATGACCCACCGGTGGGTCCCTGACCCATAGCAGGAAACGTTAAAATTTTTAATGCGTTCCAATTTGGGCGCATACGTTTGAGGTTCTCCTACAAATTGAACGCACGATTTTTTTAATATCACTTTGAGTGTATTAGAAATTTTCTTTTACAGCGAAAAGTAGCACGTTCGCTGCAACATGACGCACATGTTCGTCTGTCATTTTGCTGCTTTCATCTCAACCGACATTTACCTGTTTAATGGCTATCATTAACTCATGTTTCTGACAAACATGGGCGTCTTCGTTGATTATATGTAAGAGCTACAAATGTTTCCAGTTCGTAGCATTGTGTTAAAAAAACAATTTAATTATTAATTGATATGCACGTAAAACGTATTTGCCTTCAGAGAGTCTCAACCAAAACTAAAACATTCAGTAATAACGAAAAAATATTCATCACTGCCAACAACCTCCAATATGCGTACGTAAGTCACGTCGCAATTTACACAAATTCTTCAGGTTTTAAATTTATATTTGTTGCTGTGAATCATAAGATATATTAATTTGACTTGCCCTACTGTACGCAATGGAAAAACAAACTAACTACTGCTTGAAATGGTATAAATAAAATTTAACTAGCTTATTTTCCTAATTAAATTCGGAAACTGTTAGACTTCATAAACACCTGGTCATTTTTTCAAATTTTGCTTCAGAGACAGTGTGAGTTTTCAAATCTGCAGGCGAGTCTAACCCAATATTCTATAGACACATCCAGCCATTCGAATTCTTTCTGCTCAAAATATTTCCTCGTTTCGTTCATGTTATTTTTACGGTTCGTAGAACCCTGTTTCACCCAGAAGCTTTCGTTATTTTGAAGTGTTTTCGTTTCAAAATCATAACAAAGCTTCTGTATTCTGATAACCATTACCAGACATTTCTTGACGTTGTGGATGTTTCGAGGAACTTGACATTGTGCGAGTCGTCGAAATGGTTTTGAAAGTTGCGAAGCATTCATTCGGCCAAAGAGTTTTCATAGTAAAATGCAATGAATTTTATTAGGCTTTATATTGCTATGCGAGTGCTCTATTACTAGGGAACGATATATGCTGTCAGTTTTTTGTAGTCTATTCATGGAAATAATTCTCTTAACTCTTAAAGGACATTTTACACTAGTTCTCTCATTCTTGTGTTTTTGCATTTGCAGAATTAGTCGCAAAATTTTTACAGATACGTCGTCTATTTCCGGAGAGCATTTATTGTTGACTTCAGGATGGTGAAAGTCTAGATTACGTATATTTTCTTTACTGAGGCACCGTTTGAACCACTGAAATAGTACAAGTTTTCTCTATAAACGTGTTCCAAGGCAACAACAACAGTAGGATGAATAATGGTAATCATAATTAATCAGAATAATAATGAATGATGACAAATGCGAGCACACTAATTACATACTGAAGATAAATCACAAGGTAAAAATTTGAGTAGGTCAGGTTCGAGAGAGGATATGTTTGCCATCATCGTACAAAATGAAGAGGAAATCACGTAAGTAAAGACACAAAGATGAGCGACATAATTTAAGCACAGAACCAAACGCACAGAGTAATTAACTACACTTCCAGAACTAAGAAGTTATGGCAGAACTTCATTGCAATTTAATTGATAAATGTATGTTAAACTTCTCATTTGCTAGTCCAACATTTAAAAATGCTCGCTAGGAGTAAAACATATACTAAAATAATTTCATGGCCTGAGTCTTACGAAAATAATACTAATTGGAACAAAATAAGTTGCCTAAGCTACCACCTGAGGCGTAGAGGTTTGTATCGCAGCAGGAGTGTCTTTGGAGGGTCATGGCTCGCTTGCTAGTACGGGCAAATCTCCTTCCGCACGCAGCCCATGGCTCACGTTGGCCTTTAATGTGTGAATAAGTCCTGATACACTCTTCCTGCAGTCGCTATCAGTTTGTAAAAACGTACTTAAAATCTGATACCAATCAATGACACAATAGCAGTAGCATCTCACGCGGCCGGAGGTTTGTCTGTGCTAAACCAGCAGCAGCATCGGTGATCACAAGGAAACGCAGATGATACCTGATAAGGTATTTGATTTGAAGGAGAATTACCTTGCAATAGGCACAGATCTTCTGGTTGCTCTTCACAAATAGGCAACAGCAACTAACGGTCGTCTTTTAATTAATGTATTTATCCTTAAAATGATCACTCTTACTTCCCGTGCTCTTCTTTCCTAATCTCTCGATTGTTATGCTTTTCATTTGATATTTCACCTCAACAATTAACGGGCTGACGTAGCATTGAAGATTCAAAAGACTGGTTATACTACACTGTAATGCCGCCGTGGTCTCTGCACAAGACATGTGTGCCTTCTTTGCTCGCTCGAGCACAGATTTAATTAAGGGAATGCATAGGGCAAGGTTGTTCCGTTATATCCCAATATTAAGGCATTAAAACAGCGGCTGTCAGTAAATATGTACGTAGGTACTTGCGGCCGTGCTCGCGCATCAGAGCAGGTTCATCTCACAGCATTTTCAGAGAATGTCAAGTTGAAACAGGCAACGTTACGCCCCGTGAGTAGAGTGCTTACGACGAGCATTCCAGAAGCAGGAACACCGAGATCATTGCACCAGCAAGCAGCTCACCAATAAATAAAAGTGTTCAATATTAGTAAGGAATTGCTATTGCTATCACAGCTCTATTACACACCTCAATGTACAAGTAAGAGAAACTTTCAAGCGCTTTTTACATGATATTGGAAACGGATAGTTGCATGAGATACATTTAATAGACATACTAAAACGAAGGACAGATAATCACTCAGGACAATGCCGCAAATAATTGTGCACCCGAAGTCGCCAAAACTCCCGGGGAAAAGCGTTGCAAAAAAATCGTCTCTGATGCCACACGTGTCATACCAACTCAGATAGGGGAAAAGCTCAAATGACAGCAGCACAAAAGAACGAGGTATTAGTAACTCATAAGAGGAAGAATGTTAGTAGCGTAGGTCGAGAGCTCACTAAACACAAAAGAATGAAATGAAAGAGCCCGTCGGGACTGCCTATCTCTAAGAGAAGGAGCGAATTAGGGACGTCCGGAATACGCCTAGTAGAGGAATCGGAAACTTCAGCGGGAATGGAATCTAACCGACACATTATGACGGGTGGCTTCAAAACGGCTTGTAGACGTCTAGAGCGCGCTGCTTGCAACCGCTCACACTCTTCGCAGTTGAAAGAGGAGCAGCGCTTTGGAGACAAAGTCCATGAAAAATTAGTTGCTGTTGACAGGCAGTGAAGAAATGAAGTTGACAGGGCCAATATTCTTAGAGATACGGGTGAGTATTGAAGAAATGACTCCACAGGAAAAGGTTACATGAAGGTGCATGAAGTTTCCAACTCCTGCACAGAGACGACGAGGCAAGATAACGGTAAGGACGGGCCTACACTCTTCGTACTACTCCATGATGCCGCGGTGACGCCAAGCCACCGTTCGCCGCAGCCTCACGCTCGCTAAGCTAGCCACCATGAAAATAACAAACATAAATACACTTAAAAATAAGATATTACTGACAATATATTAATTTACTCAAGACAGCAATTGCAAAGTCGTAGTAAACCCCCAAACATACAACGGAACACAGGGAGAACGCGACGCAGTATGAGCTAAGGGTTGCTTTGTTCTTCGGTTGCAGACTGAGCAAAGCAAGAGCAAAAAAAAGTAAAAATAAAACGTCTAGGACACTAATCGAAGTCCCTGACAATCGGTGAAGTACATAATTATCGATTTATTTCACTCGTTGATGCTACGATGATATGAACTTATGGGGCACAATTTACGAGCAAGTGTTAGCACCACGTAACTGAGCGGATTCGTCGTTAACTTAATATGTGCCAAAATTTGGAACTTTGCCACCATTGGGTCGTAAACCATTGATGATAACCATCAGAAGTCAAAAAATAAGACGGCACGAAGTAGTAATTACTTCAATTAATAGAATGAGAGGAAGTATTGGGAGTGTCAGGCGAAGGTGGGAAACATTCTTGTCAAAGGAGAGCGCAGTCGAAGAAAACCTCATGGAAGGGCGGAGACGGAGCCTCTGCGCAACTTTTTTATACGCCACCGTTGTACCTGAAACAAAGAATAAACAATGATAATCTGCAGTTTTACCGCCCGTCTGTGCGATGACGGGTTGAATTGGTCAAAGACATCGATGCAAAAAGCTGATCGAAATACGTTCTAGTCAAAGTCGCTTTCGATCTTGTTGCCAGTATCAAATTTTTAGGCTTTCGAAAGGGGCGGCGAAAGTACCTTCAATATCTGAATGAGTGGGGAAGAAACCAAAAGAAAACAATGGAAGGATAAATAACTGGAAAACATGGTGACATGCATACGTTGCTGACAGCCGGCAATGCCCTAAGGTACGGTTCGAGCCTTTCTTTGCGTTATTATTATAATAGTTATTTTTATTAGTATTATTAGTGAGTTTAAAGGTCAATAGCCACATAGGACGCGATCTCGAGAGAAAGAAAAGACCACTTAGAACCTCTGGATTGAAGAGAACGGGGACTCTATCCGTAAGGTGTGTTCCTACACAGGATTACCTACGCATTGAAAATGAAGAGGAGGAAAAGACAAAGAGATAGCTAAGAAATTGCGAAAATTGAAAGAAGCAAAGTGAGCACGAAAGATAAAAGTCCCAAAAACCTACCTATAGCTGAGGTTATCTAACAGTGCTCGCCGTGCATAAACGAGACGTCTTCGGTGAAGTACATTGCTCTATTAGGCAAAATATTGCAGAGACAATAACAGATTTTTTTCTTTTAACACCGTCGTTCTAATTTCAATTGTTCCATAATATTTGAAAAACCTAATTTCTGAAATCATAAAGTCTCTTGAATGGAAGGCTTTCACTTAGTCGTCACGACAATAAGTTATACTCGATTGCATAATTGAACAGAAGACATCTCGACGTAAATTGCACTAAAAAAGAATACAGAATAAGGGTAGCTTCACGTAGCAGCGCATCCTTCACAAACTGCAAGCAAACTCAGAAAAACAAATCAAACGAGTGGCTTCATCAAGAAACTACAGGTGGTATGAAGTTTTTCTCAATGACGAAAATTATTGGAATCACAAATCAGACGTCAATGAAGTACTATACAGGCGTGATAGAAATTTGCCCAGGCACTCATAAGAGTCATCATCCCTTAGCCTTTCGGTGAATTGAAAACATGAAGTAAAAATTAAAAATTCCAAAATTGGTGATCATTTAAAATAACACCAGCGTTAATTACGAAGGCGCTTTCATACTAAGGCTAAATGAATTGATGAATAACACCGGCATCTAACTAAATAATAAATTTATATGTAAAAAAATACGGTACAAGCAGGCTGGAACTCACCTTGAGACGTGTGAAAGGGCTGAACGCGCCTTTATGCTCACGGGCTAGGACTTTGCGCGTCATCTTTTTCCTTTCCAACAGTTGGTTCTACGGCATCAACTTTGGCTGCACTTTGATTACTCGGATCAGAAACTGATTCAATTTCAGAATCAATTTCCATCTTTTCAGTACTATCTACTTGTTTTTCATCTAAGTTAGAATCCCCATAATTAGTCTTTTCCGATTGTGAAACCGGCTTGGTTTCTTCAACGGAAGTACCGCCGTCCATCACGTTGGGAGACGACGAGTCTGCGGCAGTCTCAAGGGCACTTGATTTCTCAAATCCACCGTCCTCAGATTTAAGAGGATCGGCCTTAAGAGCACCCAAACCAGACAGGAAACTGAAGAAAAATATCAAATCAAAATGATAACAAAAATAAATAATTTTACATCGGATTAACTAATGCACAGGATTTTTCAACATAACGCACAGCGTGATTAACTTAACAAAAAAATAAGCAAGAAAATAATTTCCTGATCCAATTTGCCACACTCGCTTGAGTAAACTAAAAAAATGTAACAATTCTTTTACACTAATATTACACTTTTCCAAACCCCGCAAGTGTTACGATTACATCGTCTTCAGCTTGATATTCATTGAATGACTAGTCTACAACAATACTTCTCCAGTTACTAATTTTTGTCTCGTAACGTGACGACTCAATCGTAAGTAATCGAGCAATCGACGAGCTGGGGATTTATTTTGTTGAACTATGTTGTTGCAACACGAACAATTTCTGATTCCAGCTTTTGCCACAGCTACCTGAATTATTTTGTCTCAGAACTAGAGGAATTTGACGTGATCCAGAAGAAATATCAGCGAGGAGGCTTTAAAACTGATTATTTGCGATAAAAAGTAATCGACAAAGGTCTAAAAGATGAAACAACGAACACTTTTCAACTTCCATACATGACCGGGTCAACGTACTGGAATCAAGAAACTACAGGTGGTATGAAGTTTTTCTCAATGACGAAATTATTTATAAACTAAGCTGACGCACTTTACTAGCGTGAGAGAACAAAATTCCCGAAAAAGCATATTCACTCACAAAAGAAACCTATGCACTTAAGAAACGGTAGAAGAAGAAAAATAAATCATAAGTTTCAATTCAATTTAAATCATATACATATATTGAAAAACCAAAGAGAAATTAAACGAATAAATTACTAAAATGACATGCAAATCTACACTGAAGGCCCGTAGACAGCCGCACTTACTGGAAGTTGGACTGCAGCTCGAGGTCTTGCTCCTTGTCTTGCAAGGAAACATCACTAGAGACCCCATCACACACCGGGGGCCCATCGCTGCAGCACACACATACAAGCGTCATGCGGTTTAGCTCATGCAAAGCGAGTAACCTTCACATCAATATCAGGGGTAACATCTTTCACCAGGTCCAGAGTAAAGGCTAGTAATCGATTCTATTTTACAGCCATTTTGAAAACAATGGAGGAGAGTAGGTATATGTTGTTCAAAATATTTTAGATGAATCTATAGCAAATGGATGCGACGCATTGGTTAAGGTAAGGAGAGCCATAAATTGAGCAAAGAAGTTACAATTGTTTCAACTGCTGCAAATACAGAAGACCGCCAAATTTGAGGTTTAGCTGTGATTAAAAATATGCTAGGCACATAATTAAAATTATACTCCGAAAACTCGCTGAAGTATTTATTCCTCGCTAATGAGAGTCTTCTCAGATTCGATCGCTGCAGCAAATCGCGGCAGCGCCGATACAAAGAGAATGCTCTCAGCTCCTCCCTTACCGCACTGCAGCATTTGGACTATACAAATTGCAATTATTTACAAAATAACCACAAAATTTCTTGTCGATTATGGATTGAGTTATTCATTTCAAACGGCAAGAATTTTTATTGTTACCTAGTCTACATGTTTACAAAAGCATTAGTGTTAGTGCCACTCAACCCACAAAAAACTAATACGAGATAAAGTCTCTTACTGTGTAAGATTAGATTATTAGTGTAAAGCTCCCTATATACATAAAATGCAATCTAAAGAATGCTAAGAAAAGGAACTATTTAGTGTGGGCTATACATAGAAAACGAGAAATATGAGCACAAGATGTTTTCACACACATGATTCCTTGCGCATATTAACAGCATATTAAGAATGATGAGGAATGAAAGACAAATATTTCCAAAGGCCTATCTAAAGCTGAGGTAACCTAACAGTGCCCGTTAGAGACGCCAGTCACCATTGCATACGACAGGCAAACCTAACTAACCGAACTCTACTGTCTATCCTACGCCCCCCGAGGGTATCAAGCCGTAGGATTTCTCCCCCAATTACGATGGCAAAGAAAAATCTAAACATCATATCACTACGCATTCTCAACCTCAAAGACCCAGGAAAAAGAAAAAGGACTCGAATAAAAGTAATCTAAATAACACTCCAAGTCCCGTACTACTAAAAGAGGAACTAAAAAGATGCGTCCTCACCTGCTTGAGATGGCACCAGAGGAGATAGCGGGTACGACTGTCTCACTGCCCCCTCCTGCAAAATGGCAAGAAAATTGAGGGCTCTGCGGCGAAGACTCAATTACAACAGTTCAGCATTTGCAAAGCGAATGTTCAAATAAAAATTATACCCTAGCGTGCAGAATAGGAAAAATAGAGCACTTTGCAAAACCTTTCTTAAAATAAGGACGCCGTATAAAGAACTTCCATTTAATTGTCACTAAAAAAACGAATATGTACATTCACAACAAAAAACGCTCTTTTTCCCCTGTCAGGCAGCTAACAAATCAGGATCAACGTAACATATTTATTCAAGCAAAATGAATGATGCTATCGGACACGCATGGATCTAATCGCTACTTTCAGACCGGTCGTTCCACAGCGTAATGACTACAGCCTGCAAATCCAAAGCTAGCTCAGTGCTACTAAAGATTTATTAGTTACCTTACATGAAAAATCGAGATTATGAACTCTCTAAGTGTGCATTATTAATTATTTTAAAGTTCCATATCCATACTGAACGCAATCTCAAAAGCGCGAACAGAAGGGACCATTTAGCATAGACTAACGAAAACGGGGAATCTGCACAAAGTGTTTCCCTCCACAGGATCCCCTGTGCTCAGAAACAGCAGGTTAAGAAGGAAGAGGCAAAAAACATAAAAATGTGATAGCCAGGAAAGTGCGAAAATTGGAGGAAGTCAATTGGACACGAAAGATAGAAATTTCGAAGGCCGGTCTGTAGCTGAGGTAACCTAACAGCCTCCCTTTGGGTTCGCCAGTCCCCTTAGATTAACAAGCCTAACTAAAATAGATGCTACACCCGTTGACGGGTTCGAAGTGCGCATTGAAATGTACAACGAGGCATTCTGTTTGTCCTGTAACACTCAGAAATACGTTCAGCAAGTTCCACAAATCGCAGAGGCATTGCAAACCAAAGACGTACCGTGAAAAAGAGTAAAATCATACTTTAAAACATAACAAAATCATGATGCAAGGTGAAAAACACCATACATAGTGTGAAGCTGCTTTGTGGAAAATGTTGCTTAGTTTGTCAGATTTGGTCTCGTATGGACTTGAGAATTATTCAATGACTTGGCAATAATAACATATCAAAATTCAGATAAAAGAATGCAAGAGTTTCGTTCCTCTTGTCTTTTTTAGCAGAAAAGGAACATAAGCTAGTTGATAATAAGTTCCCCCTTATGACACTTAAAGCTAGAATATCTTGAAGTGGGAAAAACCTTCTGTTACACTAGTAAATTTTACGACTGACTTGTTCGGATTTCCATGAGGAATACGTCAGCACAGTGACATTCGTAGATAATGACGCACCTGCAGAAGTTACAGTTGCAGCAGGCGGCTCTGTCGACTCAAAGCTAGGAAATTGAGCTTTAAAAGGCGCAAAATCACCGCCCGTAGCAGCAGCAGCAGCAGTGGCCGTTGCTGAGCCGTCGCTCGTAAAGGCTTCAAAAGGATTAGTGCTCGTAAATGAGTCTGAGGAAGCACCGAAGCCCACGCTGCCGAAGTTAGCCCAACCAGGGGCAGAGGTCTGCTCGGGCTCAGGGACGCCTCCAGGGATCCACGCATTAACTTTAGGCTCGGCACCAGCTGCGGGGGGCTTAATCCAGGGGTTGAAGTCGGCGGGGGGCGTGGTGGCGGAGGACGGGGAGCAGGAGGGGGACGAGGGCACTGGGGCAGGCATGGGTACTGGCACTGTGATGCGACCGTCGCTGTTCCGACGGTCGAACACAGACTCCCAATCTGTACATAAGGAAACAAAAATATTACTCTCCTTTCTACAGATGTTGCGAAGTATGTACCACTTGAAAATTATGAAAATAACACGAGAATATTTCATAGGTGGTCGTTTCTCATTTACGGAACAAGAAAAATATTTTTAAATTATGTATGTACTTGCGAATATTACTCACTCACAAACTAATGAAATATAACCAACATTAAATGCTTTTCAATGTATACTCGAGTAAGGATACTGCAAGGATTTGAATTGGATAGGTCACCGTATCAGCTAACTCCCGTCTAATATTATACCTAGACGCCAACTAAAAAATCTATCACACTTAGTCACGAGTTTCCTCACAAAATCTTATTCGATTAAAATCTCGGGACGTAAAAGCGTAAACTGATAAAAATAACAACTTTCAGCATCAGGATTAGTTACAACAACATAAAAATGAACTCGGCAGTGCACCGATTGGGCAAAATTTTGAGGAAGATGAAACCAGAAAAAATTCAATAGTCATTAGCTGGGATTACGCACCAAGAACCGGTGGTCGTATCAAACTCAGAGGTGGCGGCCTGTTGCCCACGTCTTGGGCTGAGAAAGTATTGAAAATTAATGCCACAGAAGGCTTTCGCTCCTCCGTCATCATCCAGTCTATTCATGACTTAAAAACTTTTCCGATAAATTTAACAGCAAGCTCTATCCAAAATGAAGCGAACGAATGCTTACAACGTTTCCAAATCTGAACTTCGATTTCACAAATCGCCAGTTTTTCAGCTCGATTTCTGAACACTGGAACGGTCCCCGCAAGCCGAGCTTAGACAGAATTTTGGCCTCTGCGTTATAAAGGAAACTGTAATTAGTCCTGGTGCAAGCTCAATTCATGCTCTGTTTCCAACCAGACTGTAGGCAGTGCACATGCAGATTAGCGGCTAAAAATTCACCAAAGTAGGATATTTGGATCTTCACCCTTCTGTTTCAGAATACTTTCTCCTCAGGTGCTAAATTTTGCCACTCTGATCCTTCGTACATGTTTTACAAGTTATCATAAGAATAGTAAATAATGTCTTACGAATGCATTGATATCTCAATAGAAGCGAGAGAGGCCAAGTGAAGCTTCCTTCGCTCTCAGGACAACAGCTGACCTCGACTGGAGAGAGCGCTTATCTATACTTCTTCCAAGTCGAAGTTGAAATAGCTCCAAATGAAAATCAATTAAGAAAAGTTAGGTTCCATTTTTACACTATCAGGTGGCAAACTAACTTTTGACTGATAAAATTGATCTTTATTTGATGCAAATTCAGCTTCATTTGGTGTGAACGATTTCATTTCATGCAAAATTCAGCTCATTTCATTTTTTAGAAATTCAGTTTCATCTGCTGTTACTTGACTTGATTTAATGCAAACTCGATTTCATTTAGTTCGAATCAAATTTCATGTGTTGTACATTCAGTTTTCAATGCTTCAACTCCAATTCTTTCGGTAGAGTTTCAGCTTAATTTCGTCTAAATTGAACACGACTGCGCAACAAGACTTGGAGGGATTCTAAACAGACGCCACCCGAGACCATCAAGGGCCCCCGCTCACCGTCCTGCAGCTCGTCCACCTCCATGGAGGTGTCCAGACGGCCGCTGGTTCTCTCGTCCTTGTCCACTTCGTCTTCATCATCAGAGCTGTGCACCTCAGCTTCATTGCTGTGGAATTAAGGGCTCAAGTTGACAGGTGCATTGCTGTGAAATTAAGGCTCAAGTTGACAGGCAGTCGTGCATTGCTGTGAAATTAAGGCTCAAGTTGACAGGTGCATTGCTGTG
>VOMN01065503.1:0-17265 GCA_014899125.1 Orchestia grillus
AAGCAAGACGGCCAGAGTTTTAGTATTATACTAGATAGATAAAAGGCCATCTTAAGAATTCAATATCATTTGTTCCGCCATTTCTGGCGGAGTGCGTCTATTAGTGTGTGATATTTTGCATCGTCTTGAATATTTAAACCTACCAATGCATAAAAAGTTCCGCGGATTTTGCTATGCTTTTATTTTTACTTATCGAATTACTATATTGTAAAAGCAATTCAGTTTTGCATCTTTTTATTTGCAAAGTTAGCATCCAGTTGAGCAAACGAAGACACAAATTTGGTATTGTTTCCTCAAATACGTAATGCCATATTCGTGTATATGTCTAGCAAAACGTCAATAATTAGGGTATTGAAACTCTAATACTGAATTTTACAGGCATTCACCCTCTTGGCTCCTCTACACTGCTTTGGACTGTTCGCTCTAAGTTCGTTTCGAATTTTGCATGCAATTGCAACTCGGCAATGATTGCTGGTGAGAAATAACAGCACAAGGGGGAAGTGAGGGGTTCTCTTCATACGCAACTTCGAAATATATTTTTTATTATTTCTGTTATTTTTTCTCAATGAATTCAAATTTCAATTTTTCGTAGAATTATTTTCCCGCGTAAAGACTCAGTCACTTCACAAGTAATCACTACAAATAATCTTAAAATTTCAAATAAGCGTTGCTCACGATGGCACAAGAAGAACTTGCTCAAGTACTGGGCCAGGATAAGTTCATGACTACTTCACATTTGTTCTAATACCCTATAGCGGCTGTGGGGAGCTCAAAGTTATCCACCAACGATCCGTCAAGCAAACAGGTTTCACCAAAATCAAGAAAAGCTTTCCCCGGAAGCGTGAATTGAGTCATAAAAGGCTTCATTCCAGCCCGTTTGAGTTGCTTCACCGATGGCATGTATCAAGTCAATCATTCCAGCTGCCAAAACTCAGCCATTCAATGATAAAAATAAAATCACAGTCATGGTTTTCTGACGAAGAAAGTTTCTATGAATAATTCTTCTGACATGTTCTGAGAAGTAGAGCCCCCTTTAAAAATTCACGCTCACAATGCTGAAAATTTTCATCTATTCTTTCTTCGGCGAAACATATTCATTTCATTCTGGAAAGGGCTTACCCAGAACTGGCGCTACGACGAGCATGCGTGTGAATCGCTAAAGCTCCTCCTCGGCAGCTCGTGTGGAGACAACCAATACGAAGCAGGGAATTGCTGAACAATCACGCACTCTAACGCAAAATAGAAAGCAGTCGTTAATCAAGATTGCAGGGAGAAAACTGAATAAGCGTCGCAGACGTCAATGACCCGCGGCGACAGACCACGATGCCGCTCTGAGGTGCAGCGTTCGTTGCAGTCAATTGTCCCACAAGATATTACAAAATTACGTGCAGCGGCAGCTCGTTTGTTTGTGGAGGCTAAATTCACGACGCTGAAAATTTATCTCATTTCAAAAACTGAAAAGGTCAAAATTTGAATGCCAGTTTCGAGCAAGAAAATTAAATAAAATATCGATAAATCTTTGCGGCTGTGCAAGCTTTCTTAGCTTTATGTAAAAAAAACTAATTAAACATGAGCCACCCGTTAGAAGTAATAAAAATTATATAATTTTCTACTAAAGATGTATTACTTTTCAGTTTCTCTATTACAATCAGAACTTACGTTTCGGAATTGTGTGTTCCTAAATTCATTATGATACGCTCACTTCATACCTACGGTCACGCGTTCGACCGTCCGTGCGTACAAACTTCGTCGGCAGTTATCCTTTTCAAGCGACGACTGCCTGCCCTGCCCGAAAAGGATAATACCTTCACAATAAAACCAGCAACAGCCGGATGCGGAGTGCGAGGGCGCAGGCAGTCCGCATTCCAGGCAGCAGTAGCGGAAAGACGCTAGAAGTGAAAGTTGGAGCTCTTCGCGGAACCGTGTGCACCTCCCGGACAAAACCTGCGTTACACTCACTCTTGAGCTTCTATGAGAAATTGAATGAATCTTCGGTGAATGTGCTGCTCGATTTCTTATTAGGTAAGAGTGTATGTAACTGGAACACGAAATGGAAACTTCTGTGCTGCTACACCCCTCTATGGATTTGAAATAATTTACCAGTTTAATATTTACCAAACCGTCAATGTTGACATAGGTGGACGTCGTGATTGTTGCACTGTTGGTTACACGTGTGAAGGCACAGCTGACCACTTGGACATAGACTGATAATATGTTAAAACACTGTGAACCCAATAACTTTGCGTCTGGAAATTGAAGTATGCTGGTCCCTAATTGAAGATTTCGTGATAAAACTCGTTTCAAAGATTTGCTTCAACAATGAAAAATTGTTACGTTCCAAACATCGAATGAGAAATAAAACGCATATCCATTATCCGAAAATTTCAGCTCTCACTTTTGACGAACTGTTTTCTCGAGTAAATGAGTCTGTCATCATTGCATGTGTGGTTAGTTAATTAACTTTGAAAGGCCAATTTTTAGGTGGACTGGCAAAGACGTTTTTGATTCACTTACGGTGATAAGAGCTCTTCAAATTTGAAAGGGAGACATGAAATACGTCTGCTCTGCACCTAAGACGATCAGCTTCATCTTTCATCTAGAGCTGTAAGAGGCTACGTAGAGATCTTGTAGTGCTTACACGAAGAAGGAAGCAAGAAAGAAATAAATTTTATTAATGTCAACATAGTTGCCATGCGGTACAACATTGGCTTTTAAATGCCCTAAAATTACTAACGTTTGAGTAATGTGAGGTTTAAGAGGCTTCCTTTCCCAACAGAAGCACTCCGTGGTTCCACGAACATCCACCTACCCTCGGGAGTCGAACCCTGGCATCCCCACTTGCCAACATGGCGCGTAACCCTTTCCCCGTGGAGCCCCGAGTCGATAATTCCCCTCTGTAATTGTCATTAGTTCTGGGAATATAGTGGGAAAATAATTTTTAATTCAATCGTGTACCTGTGTTATATAGCAAGATAGTCCTTGATATGTGTGGTCTTGTTTTGTGTACGATTTAATTTGTTTTAAAAATAGTAAGATCCTCGTATTCGAAATATGGGCTCTCGGCTCTTGTGGAACCTAGTTTATTTTGAATACCTGAGCTAAAAATTTTGAACAAAAAGACACGCTTGCATAAAAAAGTACGACCTAGGGGCTTCAGAAAGTCTCTTCAAGCTTTCAAAGTTCATTAAACAGGCAATTAATAGGATAGATTAATTCGAGAATTGTACTCAGGGGATACCAAAACTTTTGATCATATCTTAAAAATATATAGAGTAAGTAAAATTAATGTATCTCCTCAATTACCTTCGTAATTAGATTTCAAAAACCACAAAAGACTTCATGAACAGCTTGTCGACTGGGCGAACCCTGTAAAACGTAAAATGTTCAACACAGCACATGACTGAACATCTAACATGTTCAACACAGCACATGACTGAACATTTAAAATGTTCAACACAGCACTTGACTGAACATCTGAACAGACTGATGGCTGGAGCGGCACACTGGGACGCCGCGTGAGGATGCAGCAATAAAGGCTTACTTTACTTGGCTTTTGCAATTTCTAATTGCTTAACCCACTTTCGAAACGTTAAGAATTAAAATCACATAGGAGCTCTGAAAAGTCGTGGACAACAGTACTCAGATTGCCATTATCAGGATTAGTTGGACTCCGAGTACAATGTAAACAAGAGGTAAAACTCTTATGCAAAATATTGTGCTGCTTCCATCGCTCTTTTAAATAAGTTTCTAAGAAAACGGTTTCGTTGTTTCAATTTTCAATTTTAAATGAAGGCTTATTAATTAAGTAATTCATTGCTGCAAATACACCTGCAATTCTGCCCCCCACCAAATTAAACGAAAAAAAATATCAGATATTAGTGCATCGTTCATAAAACTGCAAGACTGAACAAACTCTTTCTTTGATTAACACATATATATCGACAATAGATGTATAAGTTACCTGAACATTCATATCGGCTTGAGGAATCATGTAAAGTGGGTGCTCAGCAAGAGGTCGTCCCAAAGCAAAGATCAATTTCTTCTCTAATTCTACGCTCAAACGTGAAGCAGAAAGAATGACTGCTTGGATTGAAACCTGCCTGCAGCAAGGAGATTCAAAGTCAAGGCATTACTTTCTTTGGCGTGAGAGGTCACCTGGAACAACTCTCTCTGTGCCACCGCTAGACCAGCCCTGCGTTGCTTCCGCTTCTCGCTTTACGGTTCCCTGAAATTAGTAAATTCTGTGTAGAAATTGTGCGATAGTGAAATGAACGTGCAAAACGGCTTGGTATGGGTCTGCTCAGTAACAAAATCATGCAATGATTTAATCAAACTCATCATGAATGTGCAGCTAAGGAAATAGAATAAAACTTAAGTTTTATCGTAACTTCGTTTGAAAACTTTTCGTAGGTGCATAAGCCTCGTGTAATTCATGAGGAGAATTGACCCTGTAGAGGTACCCTTGGATATCGTTTTGTGCACCTCTAACAAAACAATACGCTCATAAGTGCATGCCAGTCAGTATACGTAAACACAGTCCTGGCCGAATTGGGATCCCATTTCCGCTTGTAGGTCGCTAACCTTCGCAAAAGAAAGTCAGCTTACCGTTAAAAAATTCCCACAGCAACGCCCAGTACTCGTCTCGTAAAAAAGTAATCGTTTTTGCTCAGAACATTAGTGAGTTTTTGAGGAATGGCGTCTCTACTGCATCAAAATAAACGTACGTACATGACATATATACCAACGTTAGCATATTTTTCATTCGTAAATTAGTCCACGATTTTAATTCAATGCAATTTCATTATAATTTCCTGAACCTAACACAACAACAACCTCAATGCAATTTGCGAGTTAACAGGTACGAAATCACTCGTGGTTTGCCTGTGACACAATATTTAAGAAACGAACAGTACGCTGTCCCAACTTACTGTCTTAGCGATTGTAAATGTACATGGGTAAATCGAAAGAAGTTTATTTTACTAAAAAATTTGAAAATGTATAGTACTTCTCCAAATAATTTTGAATGAAAAATCACTAAATAAATATTGGATAATACACAATTGCTCAAAATTATTGAACTGAACTCGACCTTATGAAACAAATTCTTCATGAATTTTACCTGTAGCTGGTCATTTTTCGTTGAAACTATTTTTTAAAAAATTGATTTTTAATTTTAGAGCAATTTCAATACTTCATTGTTATTTCAGAGACCGTTGTTAAAGTAAAATGACAACACCACAAAATCAAGTGACAATTCAAGTGTAGATGCACTTGGGCCCTGACGGAACGATTGCCTCTGTGTTCATTAAACCAAATGTTGCCCTGTACAATCAAATGTGTTGTTATATGGCAACGACACGCTGCCAACAATAAATATATTCAGAATTACTTGAATGAAATCGCTGTATAAATTCCAGTAATGACTTGATATTTCTTTTAATTTACTGGTTTTGTTTATTGATTTTTGACGTGCTGAAAGAAATTTACACATTTGTTTCAACAATAAATGTAACACTAATGATAGAATATTTCAAAAGGACTAAAGATGTGGTGAAAACATTTCATGCTTAGATGGTCAAATGCCTGACCACTTCCATTACTAACAACTACATTTCCATTCATCCTAGCACAAATCCTAACATCCCTCGTGAAATTCACTCACCATTCATTCAGAGCAGTAGTTTGCACTCGTCAGTTCCTCCTTAAACACGAAACTTTCGTTAAGAAAAACTTCACCCTACTTTGGAAGGCGATTGCGAGTATCTTCTCAACTTAACTTGAGCACACACAAAGCGCATTGAGCAGTAATACAGGTCAGTCCATGAGTAAGGCTTTCGACTCAAAGCGAAGTCGAACTGTTCGAGTGAACTAGAACTGTTCGAGTTCATTAGCCACCGCCAAAGCTTGACCTCTATACGCAGAATGTAGGCAGACAAACATCCAAACTGGAACAAAACTGCGTTAGCGCGAATGAGCTTTCAAATGTAAATTTTCATGGTAAGACGGCCTGTTGAACGGCCAGAAGAAGCACCGAATGTTAGCCTTCAGTAACCTAGAATTCCAGTTGTAAAGCAGAAATGAATTTCAAAATTTCCCTTCACTGTCATTCAGAAAAGCTGTCTTAACTGCAATTTCATTTTCTACTTGAATTTAGTACATTTAAAGAACAAATGTGTAATTTATTGAGAAATAGTCTTCTCTAATCTTTTATTTATAACTCCTATACTTCATCATATCTATAATTTCATGTTTAACGACTACTGTTCCAGCGCCGGTTTTTCATTTCTTTAAAATATTTCAAGACTTACCAGCTGTTGCTGAGTGTAAGCCCCATTATTTTAAGATTATCTCACTCAAAACATGGTTTTAATAGGTAAATTTCAGCATTGGTTTACGTTGCCTTTAAATGATATTGCATTTTAAAAATACACAATTATAGGATCAAGATAAAAACATTCAAATGTAGAATAAGTAGGGAAATATACTATAGTAGGATTAATAGGAATGTACACAAATGTATGATTAATAGAAAAATGCATAAATGTATGATTGAAAGAAAAATCCACAAATACAGGATTTAGAGGAAATCCATAATTGTAAAATAACTATGAAAATATTCATGTGTACTATTATGAAGAAAACACAAAAACGTAGGATTAAAAGACAAACATGCAAATTTAGGATTAAGAAGAATATATTATACACAAATGTAAGATTAAGAGGAAAATATACAAAGTAGTATTAAGTAGTAGTAGGAGTAGTAGTGGTATACGTAGATTAGAGCTCTTCAGTGACTCAGACTATGACGCACCTGAAGAGAAGAGACCATTAAGTGTGGAATGTAGAAAACGGGGAGTCTATGCGCCAGGTGTGTTCCAACACGGGATCTCCTGCGTATAGAAACAGCAAGTTAAGAAAGAAGAAGAAAAAAAATATCACCAATAAATAACAAAGAAGGTATGAAAATCGATAGAAAAAATGTGGCTACGATAGACAGAAGTCCCAAAGGCCTATCTACAGCTGAGGTAACCTAACAGTGCCTCCCTGGGATCGCCAGTCCCCACAGTATACGATCAACAAAAGGAACTTACCTAACCTATTGCTTAGCCTATGTATGTGAGAGGAAATGGAGAATTGAGAAGAAAATACAGAAATGTAGACTCAAGAGCAAAATGTACAAACGTAAGATTAAGAAGAAAGCCAGCTGTGAAATGACTCAGCATTAATATTGTTGAGTATAAACATGAAACAAATACATTTACAACTCGATGAGTTTGATAGAAACATGTTTCTATAAATTTACATGAAGACCCTCAAGTTGAAACCATATAATGTCAACATCGTCAGAGCTGTCCGACTTAGATGGACATGAAAAACCTCTATGTCAGCCTGACATACATATTTGTTTTTCCTATGTTGCAATATAATAAACGAGCAAATTTACATTTCGTAGCTGCTATGTGCATAGCCCTTTTCTTTGTTCCAAATTGTCAACAAAAAACCTCATTTTTACAGCCGTCGAGTTTCCCTGTGCTACAATCGAATACCAGATTCTACAATTTGCTTCCAGCTCAGAAGAAAGACCGTAACAACACCGGCGTTTTTACGTAAAATCCGTACCATTTACGTACGAAAGACGTACACAATTTTAGGTGCAATATTAAACTTTTAGATGTGCTATTTCAATCAAGAGCATGTAGAAAAACCGCCGTTGAGAAAGCTGCTTTCTAAACATATTGTTACGCTGAATTTATCATAATTCAAACACATTTTGTGGACGTAAAGTTTTGCTCCTCTAGTAGCCCTGCAAGCGTCCAAACAATGTTAAGTTGTTAGGTATTTGAAGAGCGACTTGCTAAGAGAGCTTATGCACCAGTCTGTGTTTCTATGCATATATATAAATATAAATATACGCTTGGCTTCTATTGACATGCAAATTTGTTGTCAAAACGTTTTTGAAATGTTTCACCTCTTAAAAGTAGAGTCCAACTTTGTACGAGTCGGCAGAGCAACACTGTTTATTTGATATGTATGTCATGACTACAATCTGTGTTATGTTGGGCTAGTCGACTAGCTTTTCGCTAAAGTCAACACTCGGAAACATTTTTCAAACCTGGTCGTCCTGTGTATCTCCATCTGTTATAATTTCCGAGACCGTAGATGGAACTCCATCATCAGCTGTAAAATATTCTTCGTGACTTCGCTAACTTTAATTCCAATTCAAATACAGTTCGTTGTTCATCTTTACTGATTGTTAAGAGAGTCAACTCAATAGGACCAACTCACTGCTCTGACTAATAAGCAAGGTACACAATAATGATACGCGTTTGTGTCTTCACTTCAGATTACTGTTAAAATTTAGGAGCTTTACAAAGAGAGAAAATAAAAGAAGAGATCGGTTACTCCCGCAATAGGTCACAAACAATGCATATTACAATTAAGTTTTTAAAGCGGTGAGAATATGTACAATCTTAAAATTGAATGAGCAAACACAGTTGCCATCTGCCTTCAAAGTGCAAGACTAATGATAATTGATCAGTGTTCTTCGCTTTTTTTCAGCGTTATAAATCATTTGTGTGACGCGCTGTCACTTCTTGTATTGATATGATGTTATAGTTTTTTTCCCTCAGAGGAGTATATGATAGGTGATAAGGTTAGGCTAGTTAAGTTTGTCTATCGTAGTCTATAGGGACAGCATGGTGGGCCCAGGGGAGAGGAGGGGGGATCACTGGTAGGTTACCCCAGTTATAGATAAGTGTTCGGGAATTCTGTCTTTCGAGTCCACTTAAAATGATTCTACTTTCACATCTTGAATGCTATCTCTTCTACGTCTTTTCTTCCTCTGCATTCTTAACTTGCTGTGTCTATGCGTAGGGGATCCCGTGTGGGAACACATGTTGAGCATAGATTCCCCGTTACTAAATGATCCTTCTCTTTCAGCGCAACATAGTCTCACTAAAGCGCTGCAATCTATACTACTTCTACAACTACTTCTACTATTACTATAGTCCCTTTCCATCTATAGCCATTATTTTTAGCGCCTGTAAAAAGGCTTCTCTTGTATTCCCTTTTATTTTAGTAAATCGAAAGGAAATTTTACTTCGTTCATTTGAAGTTACCTGTACGTCAAGACATAGGCCTTACTCATTAAATGTAGTTTTGTTATAAAATGGTTGATAATATTGTTCAGGAAAGGAAATTTTCATCACAATTGAATGCACGCTCAAAGCCCATTATTGTTGAATTTGTTTGGCCTTGAGGAGCTTCTGAAGTTTTCAAGAGCGCTTCGCAATGAAGAATATTTACGTAATTGAATTACAGATATTTCTTCGTAAATGTTTATAACTAAGTTAGTTTTCTTCCTAAATTGTTTTATTTTTGCAATTTTGGTTGTAAACCGAAATAAATAAAGAATTATTTAGGAAGCTTTTATCTTGAATTACGGTAGTTTTACCTTCTTTTACTGCACGCGAAAGTATTCCATAAAGTTGCTCTACAGTTTTCAGACATCAATGTTCGGGGCGAAGTTTTAATGCATTTCTTTGCTACTCTCAACGTGAAAAAGAACCTTTATTAATTCCAACACATTTACCGTTGGGTTTCCAATGCCTTACAACTACTGGCGTGGTGAGGGATGTGAGAAATGTGTGGCTTAAGCTTCCTTTTCCAAAGGAAGTACTCCCTGGTTACGTGAAATGCCTCGCCTGAGCCGGGATTCGAACCCTTGGTTTTTTCGGCTGAAAGGCCATCACGCTACCAATACGCCATGGAGCCCCACGTGAAAACTGCAGGCTCTTGTTTTGTCATCAAATTCAGAGATAATTTGATAGGTCGCTGGTTTTCTAGAACGAAGATGATGGTTTTGGTGTGATAAAAAAACGCCACGTTTCCAATAGTTACACAAGCAGTTGATGTAATTTATTTAACTACTTTTCAATGGAAGAACTGATCTCTTTACTGGTTCTATGGTCGTGTCGCTGGATTCAAATTTTATGAATTTGTAAAGGTAGAGCTTTCGTTGAAAGTGAATAAAAATATAAAATTTAGAGTTCTTAAACTAACCCGTGAGTAATGAGCGAGGAACGGGATAGTGCCGAGTATATCGTCACCTTGGAAATAGGCTGAAAATTATGACATACTAGACAACACGTGACCCGTTGGGTCAAATAAAATTTATCAAAATCAAACCGTCTCCAGAAATACATGTATATCCTATGCAGCTAAGTCGGTATCCACAATACGGGATTAAACGAAGAGTATAAATTTCGAATATCTCAGAGCCGACAAATAAACGTGTGCACGGTTTCAAGCAATCAAGCAGGACGACCAGAGTTTTAGTATTATATAGATAGATTATTTAAACTTTTGTGCCATATATGTATTCTTCACTTTTCTCCCTGTGTAGTTTTTAAGTTTCGGTGCGGTTGCTTCTGTAATAAATCGAAGGTCGTCATAAATTAACCTATGACTCACCACCGCAACTTCCCGCCACTTCCTTGATTGTTTATGTGTGGGAAGTACAGGCTACATCGCGTGTAAACGACTTGAGTGTTGTGTTTGGGGACTGTGTGTTCCAAATGGAATGTGTCCAAATCGAAGACCTAGTGATTTGAAACCTGGAGCTCAAACATGACACAAAAACATAATTCAGTAAAAATAACTTACCATTCGCCATCATTGGTGAATATTTTCCTAAAATTTTATTTCACGAAAACTATAGTATGTAATAAGAAGAAAATCGTTTCATTCAAAACAACTGACTTATAAAGCATGTTACAAATTCAATTTTTAACATACAGGCTACAATCTTACAATTGAATATGAGAATCTTGCAGAATGAAACGCCAAACTACGGTTCCTAATTAACAGGCGTGTCGCTTGCGTAAAGTGACGACAATCATCAAGTTTCAATTGATATTGTATGGAGCTGATCTATTCATTGCAGTTCATAAATTGGAAGTTTCGCTGCCGACAAAAGTTCTATAATAGAATTTCTAATGAAATAAATATGGATAGAACCGGAGTTTCTAGGTTAGGACACGAAAGCGGATGTTGTTGAAAAGTAACGAGTCAATTTAAAAACTGTGAAGGAAAATAAAAAACTATTAGAGGTTCTAGGGAGTCGAAGTCGCACTTCATTGTTCGATGATAACATAATATGGCTGACTTCGTACCACAAACGCATTACTTCCATTAATTCAACAATGTTAAAGCTCGATAGGGCGCAAACATGTCAGGCATGGAATAGCTACAGCTGTAGCGCTTAGTTTGTGCAAACATTTTTTTATGATCAATATAAGCTGGAAATGTCAATCTTCAAAGGCTTAGAGCGTAAATCTTGAGTCCTGGAGACTTACACATTGCTTTGTAAGAAAAATTAACGTTCGAAATTTGCTCAGACTCAAATTGTCCGCAGCCGTTAACGGTGAAATGCTATTTTAGGAGAGCTGCTTCTGTGAAGTGCGCACGTAGTGCATATTTTAAGGAGAAGAAAGCATCCTATTCGGGCATGAATGTATGAGATAGTCTCATGGTAAGAGAAAAGGACTTAGATACATTTATTTCATAAGCCGATTAGATTTTATCCTCCCGTACGCTTGCAATACGTTCTCAGTTTGAGAGTACCTTAGCTCAACGATTTGAATTCTAATAGCGTCACTTTGCTGCTCTGCTCTTGATGTGCATATGTATAGAGGCGATTGATACACGACCTTATGTTTTTCAGCCGAGACTTTGCATGTCCTTGTCAAACTATAAACTCGACGTCTTAAACTGAAGCGACCTTTCCGTTTCTCTTTCCATTAACTCTTGACTTATTTTATTCCACGCAAGCACAACCTCAATTCCCGACTTATAATTCCCTCTTACTTTGTTCGAATTAATGATCCACAGTGAGCTTAATTAAATTTATGCTCTGCTTACTATTATGTACTGTATACACACTATTAATCTTGCTCTGAACCAGCCGGCCAAATAGTTCAGGTCGAGCTACACGCAACGGATAGTGAGATTCCTTCAGTATCTTACACGCGACAAAATAGCCTAGGATGGACTGAAATACAACACGGATAGATTTTACCGATGATATTCAAATTCATCGTAAAATGTAATGCATCTCGAAACATATGATTTTTGGGATGTTCATGAAGGATCGAATATTAAATCTATTATTTCATTAAAGAGATACGATCTCTATTCTTAATTAAATTTTAAAGATTTATCCTGTATTCATTGTAAAAACGTAATGTTATTTATTATAACGTAATACTGAACGTAATGTTATTTATTAGAATAAGGGGCGACCAGGATCCATGTCGTAAGGTATACAATTCGGAACATCCGCCGGGTTTTTTCGCTTTATTTTCAGGGGTAAATAAATCGAAAAAAGCGCAGATGTTCCGAAATATATACCTTGTACGTATTGTGTAATAGACTTTCGAGAAATAGGAATTAAATTCCAGCTTTTCAACGTCCCAAGTTCGAAACCAGAGCAACAAGGGGACATCGGTATGACGGAGCAGGGGGACGGGTGCGCCAAGGGCGAGAGAAGAACGCTATTCTAAGACGTATGAAAAACCGGACAAATATGTCCTACATTTGCAGCTCTGCCCGACCACTTGGGAAAGTTGCTCTTTTGTTTTCTTGCCTCCAGCTGCCAATTATTATTCTATCATATGTTCTTGGTACGCCAGGAGAGGCCGGGGCTGGTAGGGATATTCTCGGTGCCCTACGGGCGCGTTTTGGATACATGAGATCACCAACCTGAAATGCAGCTCCAGTTCACGTCTTTAGACTTGATACATTTGAATATAGGGCCTTTTATTCAAATTAAACCACATATGAATCAAGTTGCAGCATTTTCAATTCCATTTCTCTAAGTTTTACATGTCCTTTAGTCGTGCAGCTTCAGTTCACGTCTTGAGACTTGATACATTTGAATATAGGGCCTTTTATTCGAGTTAGACCACATATGAATCAAGCTGCAGCATTTTCAAATCCAGTCCTCTAAGTTTACATTTCCTTTAGTCGTTCTTCATAAGCCAAGACGTTCGCCATTTTAAAGTAAATTAACCTTGTGCGACATGTGAGCCTTATTCTCGAAAAGATGCGTCGCTTCGAATATCGCGACTCGTTTGTGATCAAGTCTGGTTTGATCTGTTCGAGGCAGCGGCTTGCGCTGTACAGCCCTGCTCATTTCGTCACACCTGCGCGCCCCAGGCGATGTGGTCTGTGCATTTCAAGGAAAATTGCGTTCACGAATTCCATGTCACTGCTAACACGAGCTAGTTTTACTTGTATATTGTGAATGTTGAATTTACGGTCTTAAAATTTCAAGTTGCAATGTGTGCGATTGCTAAGCGTGTGGGATGTGAATACAGCTTTTATAACGTGTAAACATATGATTATGTTTAAAGTGTACGAAGAGTTGAGGTACAAGTTTTATGAAGCAATTACTCCGTGAAGGAAATAAGAAGGGAATTTTATGAAATGCATATCTCGAATTATTCCTGCCTAGGTTCTTTCGGAAACAATTCATCTGAGTTAGAAAGTAAAGGACTCGTACGTTAGAATGCTCGAGTGAAATTAATGAACCAGAAAACTAACGGGGATGCACTAAACTAAACCTTGATTAATTTTACAAGGAAAGTATTCTATATTTTCAAGTGAGGGTTCAAGTTGATCAATTTATGGAGACTAGAGAGTCCGATGATAAGAATTTAGCTTTGTCTAGTAAAAAATACTAATTTTTCACCACCTATAAGAACATTGCACACAATGTTGCCCTTTAATATAATAAAGTGAGGGAGCTAACACTTTTGCATTATTTTAATTCATAAGAATTGCACAAGATCATTCTCAATGCAATGATGCACAAAGGTTGATAAAATAAATCAATACTTAATATGTACAATATTCGTCGTGTTGGTGTGCTGGATAGAGGTTTGCCTACAACAGGCTTTATTCTCTCCGTCGTTTTTTTATTTCTCTGTAAAACCTTAAGTCTAATGCCTCTACAATAAATGCAGTGGAAATATGCTTCTCACTCGCAGCTTCAATATTCTACTTATTCGCTCAGAATTTACAAATCTATCGATTATGCTGGCAAGGAAAAATGATAGATGTTCTGTACTCGTCATACCGAGCTACAATTTTTTGACGATCTGTATCTGTGTATCATCTTGGCAAATTTAGAATATAATACGGGTCGATTCGCAGCATTATGCTCATCATTGTAAATACTGCGTTATATTGTGGTTATTAAATAATTTATTCACAGTAATTCGATCTCACTGGGAGATGATAAATTGAATTAACTATTACCCTAAATTTCATTCTGAGTAATTCGGTCTTAACGGCTGAAGATAAATTGACCTGAATACTAAGTAAATTTTGTTCTGAGCAATTCGGCCCTAACAGGAGGTAATCAAATCTGTATACTACACCAAATTTTCCAGAGACGTACCCTCGTCCTGCCTGCTGTCCGCGATGTCTGCATCATTCAAAATTTCGATTTGTAATTTCCATGTGTCCACATTTCATTACGCAACTTCTTCCATCTCTAAGAATTGAGTCCTGCGCGTCTCACTAGAGACTGGAATTGTGCCCCTCTCAGGCCCCCAGAGGAGCTCGCCACAGAGCAGCGCTGCCTGGTTTGTTCAATTTGAACATCGGTTTTGTCGAGTAATCCATTCAAAAACTTCCGATGAAAACTAAATACAGGAAATTCGGTGTAATATGGGACGTACGAGTGAAGAGGATGACCAAACCATCGGATAAAATTTGGGCTAAAAAAGTTGAGATTAGAATTGTGTGAAAACTAGCTCACATGAAAATCGATGATTGATGGTTTGGGGAACTGACATCACCGTTCCCGCCGTAATTTCTTGATTTTTCCCGCAATTTGTTTAGACGTTCAGCATTTCTTGTCTCATCACTCTGGTTTGTATCCACAACACCCTATCGCCAACGATGATCTACTCTGTTTGAAGAAACTTCTCACACTGGTAACGTTGTTGCCGCTTCTGTTAATCGTTAAATGGTTTAGCTGTATGCCTCAGTGATCCATTTCCTTAATGAAGAGCAGCAACGTATAATTTTGACTCTCAAAGGGTGACGCATTTCTCATCCAATTACAACGCCCTTAAATAATATGGACTAAGCAGGTTACAATAACAAATGATCAACACGTACGAATGACATCAATTTTCTCCAGTAAAAAATTCCAAGAAGATAGTATAAGGAACATTCATTATGTATCTACGCGATCAATGCAACAAGAAACCCTTGGAGTACGTCACTGTTAGATAATTTTCTATCAAGAATTAACACTAAAGCTGGGATCGGCATAGTGTTGTGGAACCCTGATCAAGCGCCGTGTTGTAACGGTTGCAGAGTGTGTTGCTCGGAGTGACGTGGCGAATTACTGCCTTTGTCGTCCTCACGCTTCTGCGTTAAGCAAAACCATCAAAATAGCTCACAGTTTTAATTACGTGTGTTTACGGCAATTATCCCAGAAACGTCGGCGAGAAATTTCTTTTCTCGCATTTTGGAGTCTTCGCGGTGTCGATTTATTTTCAGCTCCAGGAAAATTCTGTGTGAGTAACCTCAATTGAGCTCCTATTCAAAGTCAACGGTTTTAGGTGAGTATATTTTTATACCATAACGACTCTGTGCTGCATCAGCTTTGCTCCGTAACAACCTACAAATGTTCACGAGAGTCTGTTATAGGTAGAATTTATCGAATACTCGAGGAGCGTGCTGACACTGCCGTAACTGATCTTTGTCTTTGGTTCAAACGACATTAAACTGCTTGCCTTCATCGAATAGGTTTTTCTTCCCGCGTTTTCGAAGGTTTGATCTGCATGAAAATGACTGTGCTGTTTTGTCATTGTGCAAAAGAAGAACTTAGACACTGGGAATATAAAAATTAAACATATTTTGAGCAGATTTTCTAAAAATTAACGGCTGATAAGTTTGTTAAAGCTACTTTGAAACACGCAACCCTGTTTCACCGACCCGTAATTTATTTAGTTATGGCTAAATCTAACTTTCCACGTCGTTGAGCACTATGCAGTACTTGCGCTTTCTATTAAGTAGCATTTTTGAACACTCGCAGAACATTGAATAACACTGAATTCGAGTAAAATGTATATGAATATTGAACGAGCTAATGCCTCTTTAAATAAATTTAATTAAAGGGTTCTCACTGTGGTCACCCAAAGATAAACTCGCGATTCATCACGTATTCTAAGCCGTAACTTTTGACCTTTAGTATATTAAATGTTGTTCATAGAACTCATTATATAGCACTAGTTTCAAAAGTTTTGGGAAATTTTATTACTTTTTTTATTCATCAAATGAGTGACCAATCCCACTACGTAACATGGTTTATTTTCCGGAAACTTTGGTGTTAGTTCGTAACTTCTTTTAATGTAAAGTAAAAAGAAATGTCCAGTATTCCTACAGAACCTTTCTTAGTATTACACATGTACTGTATTTATTATTCGAATTAGATTTAGGAAAAAATGCGAAAATTCAGTGATCTGACGCCTGGAGCAAAATTATGGTGTTAAAATCAATATTTCCTTTCACTTATCCAGTACAAAGATGTAGAAATTAGATTATTGGCCAAGAATCAAGACAGCAGCAAAATTTTGTTTTAGAGTTTAATTTTCACTCCTCTCAATCTCGCTAACTTACGCAAAAAAAAATCCCACTATATAATAATAGCCCAGAGTTACTTGCTGGGTTGGTTGGTCCGTCTATCGCTCTGTCACGCTCTTAAGGATTTAGATACGCGCGTATTCCAGGGTTTGTGTTGCTAATCAGTGAGACTGTCAGAGAAGGCAGTCCGCATCAGTGAAACTGAAACTTACATTGTTTCATGTCAGAGTTACCGTAAATAAGAGGGCATCTTAAGAAATTACCATCAAGTATCCCGCCATTATTGGCCGGGTGCGTCTGCTGGTCAGGACGATGTAAGATGAAACTCTGAGCGCTGGGTCGGACGCACGCAGGCTCGGGCCACGGCACGTGCCGCAAGCGTACAGTACAGGGGAAAGCGCACAGTGGAGGGGCAAAGAGCCTAGCATTGCCGTGCACTAGTAGCGCCCTTATGTCCCTGGTTCGGGATCCGTTCTCGCTAGAAGGCGCCAGTTTCGCACAGCAATGAAATTACGAGCTACGATGTCTGCAGCCTCTTCCCTCCGCGGGGTCTGCAGCCTTTTCCCTCCGCGGGGTCTGCAGCCTCTTCCCTCCGCGGGG
>VOMN01065504.1:0-34472 GCA_014899125.1 Orchestia grillus
GGGTAAAGAAGCAAGTGACATGGACAAAGACGTAATGGGAAACCGTGCTGTTTTCTGATGAGGAAGAGTTTAATTGGAAAGGGCTCGACGATTCCCAGTGTCGTCGGCACGATTTAAGAAAGGAGGAGTAGCTGTTTTCAAAAATACCATTTGGAGGAGGATCTGTTAGGATTTACGGAGCTTTTTCTACGTCTGAAAAAGCTGATTTAGTTGTACTGGAAGGGAAAAAAGATTTGCTCGGTCTGTCAATGTATTGGAAAAAAGTTTTGTCCCATTTATAAATCACGCAGAAAAAAATAATGCCATTTTTTATTTGGACAACGCAGCCGTACACACCTTTAAGCTCACGAAAGACTTGTTTAAAACAAGAAACACGGAAGTATTGACGTGGCCTGCTAAGTCTCCAAACTTAAATCCTGTAAAAAATTCGTGTAGAATTTTTTGCAGAAAAGTGTACTGCAATTGACGTTAATTTAAAAAAAGAGAAACTTTAAAGTCTTATATTGAACTAAGTTGGAATGGAATTTCTAACGTAACTCTTCGAAATTTTAGTGGTTCAACGCAGAACAGCTGTGCCGTAGTGTTGCGATTGAAAGGCAATAAATGTAGGCACTGAAATTTCTCCTATTTTCTTGGCAAGTACAAATTTTCAGAATTGTCTTATAATTATTTCCGCCCTCAAAAACGTAGTTTTGCTCCTATTTTTTATGGAAACGTATTCTAAAATCGAATATGTATTTTGATTTTCATACGATCTACGTTCCAGACACAAATGACAATGTCAAAAGAGTTTGTGCAATAAAAACCAAATTCTTATCAATTTAGTGGATTGTCATACACTCATTTCCACCACTTTATTCCACCGGCAGCGTATATGGCGATACAGTATAATTTACATGGTGTAATGACGAGAAATTAGCACTGATAATTATTACTCCGGGGTAGGGAGAAACTTCTGCGGACTCACTCAAAGCAAGCTGAATATTTCTGGCCCTCGCGTGATAGATTAACTCGTATTTCAGGAGCTTACAAAACAACACCCTCACGAAAACCACAATGCTTCAGTGTAACACGACTCGAAAATACTACTATGAATTTCTGCATAGCCTCCTTTTAATCCTTTTAAATTTCATCAGTTATTCGTGGTGCAGTGCATTGTAGAAAAGAAAGCAGCTTCTCAGACGCAGACGAGACTTGGTGCTTGTGTCGTGATGAGACGATTTACTGCAAGCAATTAATTTTTTGCTCCCATGCTTCAGGCAGCATCAAAGCCAAGCAATTATTTCAAAACTGCTAGTGCAGGCTCCATAAAAGCTGATCACTGGGTTATGCTCTTCTCTATCCCGTCAAACGTTTCCGCCGCCCCGTGGATAATCAACTATCGAGAGCCCATATATGCACATGGGCGGCCAAAATCATACATAATTATAGATCATTATAGATGGCCCGGCAAAATAGTTAGACGGGGTATAAAATACATTTCATCTGCTTCGACTTGGTTCGAAATTGTGATTGCGGACAGCTTAAAATTCTGCTAACTTTCCCTGAGGCTTATGTCTTGTAGAGCGCAATTTGAATAATGAGTCCCAGGATGAACTAGCGGGCCCTGTCAAGGTCCTGGCTTGGCATTGTGGGAAAAGTTTCATGGGGGACCTGCTCGTGTGCAGGTACCGAGATGCTTGAATTATTTGTGTAATGCATCTGAGCACATCAGAGGGATCTGGGGTTAAAGTGAGTGTCCACAATCATATGATTGTGCTCGCCAAATGACGGTGTTAACATCGAAAAAAGATAGTTATTCATTTGCTTGGGGCTAATAGTTTCATAAAATTACATACTCTCTCCCGACAAGTATTCTGCACGTTAGATTTAGAAAACTAACACCGATAACTTTTGCAAAGTAGTAAGCGCAACGAGTATATGTTTCAATATTGCTTTTCCTGCATGAGCATTTTCATTCATTGATCATGTCAGTAACATGATGGGAATTGCGTTGAGACCTCTCTGCGTTAGAAGACATAAGACACCCACACCTGGCAGAGCTGGACATTTATTCTATCATTAAGGCATTCAGGAATAGCATGGATGGTCGAGCTAAAGCAAAACATTTCTACATTTAGATCACAGACACGTTGTGTTTCATTTCTTTCAAGTTCAACTACTTTTGATTTTTTACTCATTTTACCTCGATATTTCAGTGCTCCGTAGAGTCGTTCTTTAATGGCTTAACGTGAGGAGTGAAGACAACTTACTCTGGTCCACTTGCAGTAACTTCACTTTACCTTAAAAGCTTACCTCGGCATTTAAGCCTATTAGAAGGGCACTGAGAAACTTGGGGCGTGTGTTCACGTCCGTGAGGGCACCTGGTCACGCTGCTCCCACCTGCAGTTTGTGTTGCCTCACAGCAGCTCAGGCACATGGCCGTTGTATTGCGGTCTCAGTCATCGATCGTCCAGGTCATCTTTTTCGAAATGCTTCTCAAGGACAACGTTGAGCAGCGCGGAATCCTGTGCTAGCCTGGGTACGCGCTCAATTCCCTCTAGTTGAAAATAATGGTGTTTAAATTTTCAGTCTGAATAGAATTGGTTGTTCAAATTTACTGGAGAGTTAAATTTCTTTCAAGTTGAAACATTCTGCTCATACATTTGTTGTAGGAAGGGCATTATTCAAATCTGAATGTACTATTGATTATAATTCAGTGCAAAATATGAGGTACAGTATCTTTCGCGATTTTAGTTTTCTCCTTTTTTCGAAACAATGCATTTTTTGGATATCTAATGTTAGTTGGATTTGTTATAAGTAGAAAATTTTACCACTGACATAGAATGATTTTATATCCACGGATACTATTCAATACTTCAAAGTTTCATCAGACAATACGTACGTGAAATGAAAAAAAACGAGAATTTTTCCGGTTATGTATTTTTCATATATGTATATTGACTAAGGATATAGCACGTAAATAATCACGTTTCACTTACAGTTAAGTTGGCTGCTTACTAACGTCTCGCTACTTCATTGTAGCAGCAATACAATATCAAATGAATACTGCACGTTTCAAAGTATGCTTCGTAGCTAAATTCAGAAGTCCCATCATTTCTGTTGAAATATTAAAGAGATATATGCACGTACGATTTAGAGCTACCTCATGAACTCTAAGCAGAAGTACTCAGTCGCTTCTGAAAATTTGTTGCTTGAGAAGATCAAATTAAAAAACCTACACACATAACTTTCAGGAAGCCGGTACACAACATTGACAGCACTGCAGTTTGTTGGTGATACTCTCGATTATTCCACTCGGAAAGGCACGCTAGGATTTGATGCGACACGGAAACTATATGCAGTAGCGGGCTGGAGCTCTCACAAACCTGTTTATTTCGGCAGCCATCAGATGCAGTTGCACTTCACAAGATATTAGATTTTCCCTTCTGTAGTGAATGAGGAAGGCAAAGTTTTAACAACCTCGCATGTTTAACTGCCGCATTATACTATGATGGATTACCAGCTATTTTGTTGGTAAAAACTGATTTAATACGCTCTTATCACGGACCACGAAGGCAAGGATTGTCCAGCGTGTACAGGGGACTTATCACTTCGAAGAGGATGCTCAGCATTAGAAGTGCTATGCTGATTGCGCTTATCTTCGCCGGCCTAATTTCGGGAACTATGCAGATGTTCTCAATGCTATTCTCAGCTTTTCACAACGGAAGCGACTATGCTTACTGGAGATGCCAGTTGTAAATTTAGCTTTACAGATGTCTTATCTCCGCCCCCCTTCTTATATTGAGCCTCCCTCCTTCGGAAAGTCGGAGGCAGGGCACACAACCTCCACCGCGATGTTTGATTTTCGCTTCTTCAATTTGCAATTCTACGTTTGCGTTTCTTTGAGAAGCCTGTGCCTTTCATACCAAAACTGTGGGGTTTTCAAAGAGATAAATTAAAACTTTGTGCACTTCTGATGCGACTAAACGGAATTTTAATCAAATGCCTATGTAATAAAGAATCGCTTAAGCTTTCGGAAACAGTACTTATTGAATGAATAAGAAAATCTCAGGCAACATGATGCTTTCCATTCACGGAAGGGTTTATTCCAATTGTAGGCTCCAAACAGGCAATTGACGTTAATCGTCCCGAGGAAGAATCAAAAGCACAACACCGCTGGAGTTCTCACCGGCGACCTCCAGTGGTCATTGACTGCAGGCAGAGAGGAGCACAGCTGAGCTGCAAAGCAAGCAGATGCAATTTTTAGTGTGTTTTCGAGGTATGGCGTGAGTGGCCGGCGAGACTGAATGCAAGGATTGTCTAGCATAAATTGGGCGTGGACGCTGACAATCTCCATTGTTAGCGTTCAGGTTCAGTGATTTTACAATTCCAGTAATTGTGGCAGCGGAGCATGTTGAGTAACTTCTGATCATGAGCTCCATAACTGTGGCTTATCAGGGGAAGAGAATTTGCCATATTTTATTACGGGTTTCAGTCTCACTCACGAAGTTGCTCCTTACGATTTTAGCTCCTAAGAAAGAGTTTCGATGTTAATTAATTGAGGACTGGAGTTGGTGCCCAGCCAGTTTATGTATCAAATTCAGAGGATAATTCTAAAGCAGGATTGAGTAGACATTGTCTTTTAACGAAAGCTCTTTCACCAGAAAAACTGAAAAATTCAGCGTGCGAAAGCGCCCGAAAGCTCGTTCATTTACGCATTTGTGCAAGTAATTAAACGAATTATTGATCTGTACTATATACCTAAGATACATTAGAGATGTTTGGGCCTTCATATATATAAATATATATATAACCAGTGTACCATGATTAATTTTTGAGCTATGAGCACGACCTAGAACAATAAGGAAAAAAATGTGCAAGAAAAATAAAGGTTTTCATATAATTAAAGAAAGTGTATCATGGCAGCAAGCAACAGCGCACTAATTAACAAAGTTGGCGAATTCTTGCAAGATTTTCAAAGGGGTAGAAAGGGGGGGTTGAAGACTCATAAGTAGAAAGAACTCTCCTGAAAAAGTTTTCTCGGTATTTTAAAGAAGCTTTAAGCAGCCTTTAGGGCAGGCGTCAGTGAAAGCTGGTCTGGTTTGCCTGCTGCTTCAACAGCCAACAGTGCGCGCGTACGCGACGACAAAGAGATGTCCAGTCTGTCTTTCTCGCTGCTCCTTTAATAATGAATCATTCGGCGGCGATATCTTCCCTGGGTGGCGGTAATTATTGATAGTTATAGATAATTAAGATGCTCCGGCAACAAAGTTAGACTTGGCTGATTCTTCTTGCCAATTTCTGCCACACAGCCTCTTCTCCAGGAAGGACGAGTTTACTCGTTTTAACCTAATTAGTATTTTTCGACGTTGGGCGAGCAGACTCCTCCAAGTTTTAATTTTGAATAAAAAACTTTTGCGAGTTTACTCGTCCTTCCTTGACCTCTTCTGGTAAAAGCTAACCATTTCTGAGTGTGCTCATGCATCTGGAAAAAATTACGAAAACCATTTGCATGGTGCACGAATGTGTTCTTCAAAGAAACCGACTTGGTTAATACAGTCAGTGTTAATAATTTGGAAATAGCTCCATTACAGGTAGCAGGGATAAAGCCCCGTGGCAAATTTAGAGTAGCTTTCTAAACAAAACTTATCGTTTGCAGTAGATTTTTTGTTATGTTTTTCCTAGGCATTGTAGGGATCAAGCCCGTTTAGGGTATTTAAATTAGCCGTCTGGGGTAGTACCGCGGAACACGACAGCATGGGAATCGATGGTGCTACTTTTTTAGCGCTTCATTTTAACTACAGCAGGCAGGTGAGAACGGCCAGCAAGTTACGGCTGTGCTGAGGTCATTTACTTGGGTTGAAAATAGCTCTTCAGGAGCCTCGCTGATCGCTCTCCTGTGGTCCATAGGGGCGGGCTCACGAGCTCTACAGATCCGTCGACTGCCCTCGTAGCACGGAGGGATCTACCCCTTGGGACCCTAATAGCTTAGGCCTCCATGAATTATCTACTCTTTCCCTTCATTTCTTCACTGTGGTGATTAAATTGTATGTTGTCATTCTTTATGTGCGGGTTTTTGTCAACAACCAACCGTTCGGATCTCGCTCTTGTGAATTTTGAAATCCTGACGGCTTAAGAGTAAAATAGTGAAACTTTTAATGGAAATGACTAGCCAGTTAGATAAATAATTTCTTATTGATTGAGATTGTGATTAGCTCTACTATTGGTACTGGTAAATGTTGTAGATGAATGTTTGTTATCGAAAACGCCTGTAAGATGCAAGAATTATTCAGTTAACTGAATTTTTCTTCTCATAAATTGCAAAAGTATCCTTCTTATTTCTTCTCATAACTTGTAAAAGTGTCCTTCAAAATCCTTCTCGCAATGTAGGCGAAGAAGAAAGCTGTACGTATGTGAATACTGTTAAATAAAATGTACTGCGCTTACAAATGATGTGAATTATAATTCAGTCAGTGGAAATTCAGAGCAGCCATATCTACACTAATTTAGGAAATGAATTGAATCTTAAGAAATACGTACAACACCCGCACGATATACTTTCCGAGGCTTCACAAATTTCGAAACAAGCAATTACAAAATGCACCTACCATCCTTCTTTAAACTCTAATGTAAATCAAATTTTACAACAGAATCCACGATTTGGCCGTGCACGAAAATTGCAGTCGAGATCTTTGGCTAACTCGAGGCAATATTCGCAGACTGTCCTCGGGGGCCAGCGTGGGGAGCTCACTTCGACTTACCGCAAAATCTGGAGGGAGATCAGGATATTGCACCGAGTTCCTATTCTGAGTTGGGCCGGGGAGATGGAGGGACTTTTAGAGAAGGTTATGACACTTTTTACTCGTTTCAGGGAGTTACCTCGAGCAGGAAGACCAGATTTACTCTTGTAAGAACTTGCGTGAAGGAGATCTTGACAGCGC
The DNA here is from genome assembly GCA_014899125.1 of Orchestia grillus. Taxonomy (NCBI): domain Eukaryota; kingdom Metazoa; phylum Arthropoda; class Malacostraca; order Amphipoda; family Talitridae; genus Orchestia; species Orchestia grillus. Next base: position 6,924 of record VOMN01065504.1, read on the forward strand.
GGGCAAGAAAAAGTAAGCTGGTGAAAAAAATGACCTTTGCCGTTTTTGCTATATATTAATTATACATAACATTATTTGCATCAAAAAAGTAATTTGTTTTTAATTTGTTTTTTACCTGTGTACTGTAGCTTTCTACGCTTTTCAAAATCATTTTCAAAATAGTATTCTTTTGTCGGGCAGTAGCAGAGTTCCCTTGTTTCGTCGGCTAAATTCTGTGTTCAAATACATGAGTAAGCAGTGAAACAACATCATTGAATGCAAAGAAACACCTTGAAATTGGATAATTTCTCCTAATCAATTACTTTCACTGCTACGAACAAGGAAACATGTTATACTCTGATTAGAATTCACCTCATCAGTTTTCACTGCACTTGTTCTCGTGCTTCGACTTCAACAGACCCAGTGAAGCTACTGGCTAGTGGCTCGTAACATTTCTCGTAACTTTGTCTTGATGAAAGCCGAACCGCTGCCGGAGAATCATTCGATTAATGCCAGCTTCGTTTTGACTTCGACTGTTGGTCCTCTAGGCCATGGAGGGCTCCCGTCATTGATGAATGCACAAAATGATGAATGCAGATCATTTCCCAGCGCCTGACGCCCGCTGTTTGTCGCCATCAAGCTGGTCATTGCTCAGAGCTATAAGGCAAACCCTCGAGATGCGCTATGGCTTAAATGATGACAAATTTGTATAGGTCCCAGCTTGTTAGAGCTAGCGTGCTAATAAAATTGCTGCGAGGTTGAAGCAGAGGCGTCTGTAGGCAGAAGGTAACAGCGCGGATGGCCGTGGTTTCAAACCGCGTTGCTGGATGTGTAAGAGCAAGCCCGGGGATGTGGGCTGGAGTATAGCAGATACTTGGACAACGTAGCACTTCAATAAAAACGACGTTCAGTTTCCAATGCACTTCAATAAAAATGACGTTCAGTTTCCAATGCACTTCAATAAAAACGACGCTCAGTTTCCAATGCACTTCAATAAAAACGACGTTCAGTTTCCAAAGCACTTCAATAAAAACGACGTTCAGTTTCCCATGGGCAGCGTTGGGTAATATAGTGTCATTCTCAGGCTTTCGGGTGCGACTTCACGTGTGGATCGCAAATGTTCACTCATATCCATCGACGTTGGTTGTTTTGGCCTTTGGTTATTTTCCCTCGTGGATGCATTTACACGTCCCTTGCGAGGGACGGACTCATTCTCGCCAGTATTTATTTCTCGCTGAAAACTAATTATTTTCGTTGTTATAGGCTTGCAGGTTTCAATAAAAACACGGAATGGAAAATTGTAGCACGTGCCTTACACGTCACATTCGTCGCCAGATGTAGGGAAATGAATTTAAGCTCGTTAAAATATAAATGAAAGTAAAGATAACGATACCAAGCTTCGCAAAATTTTCCACCTAGCATTAATGAATTCAATTGGGGAGTATGCAAAAAAGCAAAGAACATTACGAGTTTACAAACAACGAACGCAAGAGCTGAACACAAAAGGGAAATTACGCACGTACCGCATACGAAAATTACGTTTGATTTTAATGCTTACGATAAACAGACGTTGAATCGATTTATTTAACGTTTGTTCCAATGATGTAAGATTTAACTTAAATTTTCTAAATAGTAGCGGCGCTGAGACAGGACACTTAGAGCCACAAACATTCTCATCAGAAAGACTCCTGCAATTTTTGATTTTCGAAATCAGACTATTTACGAGATGGTCTTTGGCTTTGTGCTTATGTATATGAATTCTCTCTCTACCTATTGTAGATGCGGGCCTAAATAAGCTGTGTACAAATAATTAGTTCTTTTTTATAAAATATTGGGAAAGTTGAGCGTCTTTCTCTATTTTCTTTATGTCAAGTGTAGGCTGCTCTTTATCTTTATCTTTCCTCGTTCGTCGCTCTCAAAACTGCACTTTATACGAGTTGCCCGACTGCGTCTCGTCGAAAACTACATCGAACTAAAACTCTTCTGCTGTCCCAATGCCAGCTTCATCTCACTGTGCTTTAGTAAGCGATTTTAGGCGTGGAATTATCAGGCTGATTATATATTACTTATCTGAAGCGAGAACAAGGCTTTAAAAAGTATAAGAACTTCAAAAAATGTCAACATTTAGAGCTGATCAACCTGAGATTCAACAAATTGGAAGCGTAACTTGCTATTGGGGAAATGTTTATGCTCTGTTTTTATTACTTTATTCTTACATACACCCATTTGGCAATACGATTGCTAGAGTATCTCTACATCAAGCTCGTTTAAATTTTAAACTCAACACAAAACTTTATATATCAGAGGAAAAAGCCAGCAGTGACGAAGTGACACAAGAAAAGACGAGAGGAGTGCGTGAGGGATAAAGTGCAGTAGAACAGAGAACATTAATCGAAAGTTATCTTTTCGGACAAAAAATAGTTTGATATGGATGGTCTTGTCGGTATTCAATTCTACTGGCTCGATTTAAGACAGGAGGAGAAGTCTCAGCAAGCGGCCTTTTGGAGGAGGATCGGTGACAATCTGGGCAGCATTTCCCGTCGATGGTAAGGCGAGTTTGGCGACGATGGAAGTGAGGCAATCTTTTCCAATGATTGATTAGTAGAGCCAAAAAAGACGTCATATATGGTCTGTTTTCCCATTGGAGCTCGTTGAAATTCACGAAGTTCTGAGAAAGAAATCCTTCATTCCTGGCCAATCATCACCAGAATAACGCAGTGTTCTAGCAAGACAACGCTGCAATTCACACTACAAAACTGACCACCAATTGCCCTCAAGATTACAATATTTCTCCTTTGAGTTAGCCCCGAAGTCCCTCGACCTAAGTCTTTTTAAGAATCTCAGGGGTATATTAGTAAGGCAGGTGTACGTTAATGGGAGGCGATTCGGAAACAATGACAAGTTAATGTGCGCTTTTCAGCAATCTCGGGAAGAAATACCCATAGAAATGCTAACAAATTTATTAAATTCTCACAACAATTGTAGAGTAGTTGTACTAAAATCTAAAGGGAATACATGGAAATATTAAACAGTTTTTTAAATTGAAATTTTGGTTGGGGGAGCTATTTTAATTCCCTTCAAAACTCCCTCCAAAATCCAGTGTTTTTATAAGTACTTTTCAATAAGTATGCCTAAGAAAAAAATTTTAATACAGTGACTTCTAATTTAATCAGCTTTCTTCATTTAGGGTTTTATCAACTATAAATCGCTATTGGTAAAGTTCACTGGAAATTAGCAGGGTGTTTTGTCATTACATCCACCGCTTAACGTTCACGAGTGAATGAAATGAATACTGCTGTTTTCGCTCCATTGAGTTCATTAAAGTGTGTCCCTTTACGAATGTAAGAAAAAATCTGCACAAACAAGGGCAGTCGAATGCGCGAGAGCAAATACTCAAAGGGCCATCTGAGTAACGACACCAGTATTGTGAAGTTATTGCTTCTCCTGGCACGGTATGGATTTTCTGTGAAAATATTGTTCAACATTGCCGCTGTCCAATGTTCAATAATTTTGGAGTTACGGACGCAACAGAAAATACAGTTTAGTCTAAAATTTATATTCTATCGTTCAAAATTAGGGCGAAAATGCCCACTCGTGTATCAATAAATTCGATGAGGAAGTTTTGATGAATTCTCGATTTCAGAAATATTTATGCTATATTAACCATTGTTCTATCTCAAATTGTAATTTTAGATACCCCGCTTATAAACAGTTAATAACAACCCGCTTCTATAATTATTTCATGTTCCTGGAAGCTAATGCCCAGGATTGAAATTCGAATGGATTTTTTGAATTGAATTAAAATTAAATTGAACGTTTCTGTCCACCTTGGTATGAAGAAGACCACGCAAGCAGTTGCAAGCTTATTGTTCTCTTGGCGTGATGTTGCTATATATGCAATCCTGATCTTTGGAGGGTCTCTCGCTAGTTGCAGTTTTGATGCATGGCTCGTGGATAAATAAATGGTGGTATCATTAGGCAGCCCTGGAGCTACACAGACACAACCCTGTAACTACACAGACATAGCCCTGTAACTACACAGACACAACCCTGTAACTACACAGACATAGCCCTGTAACTACACAGACACAGCTCTGTAACTACACAGACACAGCCCTGTAACTACACAGACACAGCCCTGTAACAACAGAGATGCAGCCTGGAACTACACAGACGTCGTGACAAATTCTTTGGAGATCCCCGTTCCCTCGCCAGTTGCCTGGCGACCTATGCTCCCAGCTGATGGTATCAGAGATGGTGCCATTTTAGTTTGAGTCAAGCTTTATTACTGCTCCGTGCATTAACACAAATGTAGATCTATTTTTCCTCGTGTCACAGTTCAAATAACTTTTGAAAGTTATCTCTAGATGCCAGTACTATTATTATGCGAATTTATACATTCAGTATTTATGAAAATCGTGAACCCTACTGGTATTTGTTACTTAACATAAACAGGAGTGCACAAAATAAGAAATCGTGTACGATAAGATCACAGGGGCCAGTTGAAACACTATTTCTCTTTATGTTTCCCGTAAAAACTCCTCAACTTGCGTCCCAGTACGCCCATCACACTTCTTGAGGGGTTAAATCTACACAATACCCAAGTAATTTATTGATGCAAAAACGCGACGACCTTCTCTGTTAGGGACCCACGAAGTGAGAGGGCTCTACGTACACGGTGTAGAGGTATGGGTATGCGAGGCTTGTGCCTACATCGCTCGTGCTACACGGCTGACCTTCCGTGTACGTCACAGTTTGCCAGTCCCGGCATCTGAGACAAAAGCCAGCGGGTAATTTCGCATGCGCAGAATTAAAATGATTTCTCAGACGGTCGGATGCAGTCGACGCTGTCCATTAATTACTGCTGACAGCGCTGCACGTAGAAGTCCCGCAGTAAATTGAAATGAGTCAATTGTATTGCGTTTACTTATAGTACGGGTGGTGGCTTCCAGGTTCCCAGGCAGTGTTACAGCAAATTGTTTTGCGTGTTTGGGGTTGGTACAATGACTTCATGTCCCTTTCATTAGCGATGACAGAAGCGGGGAACGTTTTGTTGTTGTTCCTCGGTGAAATGTGACAAATTCATGAGTTTTTTTCAAAAATTGTATTTGCTGTGCAATCGTTTTTTGATATCTCGAGCAGCTAAACTGCACGCAGAGAGCGAGGGTGACTTTCGAATGCATTTTGCTACACGTTTTCTTTCGGCAAACTTTCATGATATACTCCAACGCACAAAACTTCCTCTATTTTTCCCCGAGTAGTTGAGTATTTCCACAGCAGAGTAGAATGAGTTTTGAGAAATATTCTTGGCATTGCGCGAGGACGCGCCGTGTACTTTATCCTGTAACCAGCACACCGTAACCATTTGGCCGCATATTCCGCTGAATATTTGCTCTGAATTGTGTCTGCTCACATATGTATGTACCTAGAAAGGTTTAAATATTCCTATCAAACAATTAACCTAATGTAGTTCCGTTCAAAAAAAAAAAATTAGAAAATTTAAAAGACCCGTAAAATTGGATCACACAAAAGATAAGAAAAATCTACGAAGGAAGAAATTTCAATGCTTTACTACGAAATTCATTAGTAGAAATATATAAACATAACGACAGATCAGCACCGAATCTTTGTACAGATATTGATTAAATAAGCACTGAACCTCAATGCTACACTTTTTCAAACTTTACTGAAAAGTTCATTCACTATTGTCACAAATTACTGATCGAAATTGGCCAGAGAAGAGCATGATAATACGGCTAATTTTCATCCACAGTTCTCTCATATCATGAAAACTCATATTCCAATTTAAATGGGAAAACATTTCAGCATTTTGCAAGCCGCTGCTTGCAATGAAGTCTGAATATCCTACTTAGCTGCTCAGGACACGGGACTGTGGAGGCGTAGGCAGGGAGCAATTTTAGGAATGGATGACAGAATGCCTACTCGAGGCCCACTTTTCCAGAATCTAGAAGCTCACATTTCTGTGCCTAACAAGTGGAGAGGGGAAGGAAGTTGGTCATTGCGGGCTTTCAAGCCTACAATTAGTTAAGGTAGTAACTTCTATTGGTCAATGGGCTCATTTTCTTAAAATTCATTCTGTGAAGAAAAAATGATTGAGTTCTAATATACATCTTGTTAATATTGCTGTGTACGAAAATTTTGAATATCAATGTTGCTCGACTCTAACTCCATCTTTATTGCATTGTTTTCCCCTTGTTTTCTGAGATTTATGAGTTGAATTTGATCAGAAACTTGAACGATTTTGTACTGCATTAGGCCTTGAGATTTACCTTTGGCAGCTAACAGGCTGACTTTGAAGCTCAAATGTGAACTCATTAATAAGTCTATCGTTTTACTCTCGCGTAAATTCCTGTCAAATCCTTAAAATTCAAAGCTAAATGTTTTCCATCTTTGCACGAATTTTCCATAAATGGAATGTTAGTATTTCAAAACGAGCCGATGAGCCAACTATGCTACAGGGAAGCTAAAATAAAATATGGGCCTTATTTCAGAAGTAACAAGTACGGTGGAAGTTATACTCACACAACCGAGTTGGTGCGGCAAATTTCATCGAAAATTTGCGTACATAAGTACAGGAACGATTTTTCTAGTCAAAACTCTGTTCGTTCTCTTACTCTTGAGCATCTGTGGTAGAATATGCTTAGAGTACTTTTTTCTTTGTTCCTCGAACAGCGAAAAATGATATCTCTCTCAGAGGAATATTGCTCAACAAAGAGTCGGTATTGCTCTCCGAGTCGGAGAAAGCCGCCCAACATGAGCGGAGGTAGCTCCCAAGTAATTACTTTGAGAAAACAATGAAACTTTGCCAAAACTTCGAAACGCCGCAGATATATTGGCCAACAACAGTTATAATTTTCTAGCGAACTTTTCCATGGCTTTGGCTGACAGACTGGGACCCAGAGACTCTGTAGACAGTCGCATGGCAGGTCAGACTCTGTCATCAACGTACTATGGCATCCCGCATTTAAAACTGACGGAATTTTAGGCAAAAAATTTTTCAATAGAGAAGCACTAGTTCACGAGGGAAAAACAATCAAATAGGGTAACAATTTTCGATCGTTGAAGTGGTGTTTCTGCCGTCACGACATGTCCTGAAGTCATGTGAAATTCCGCAGGAACTTGTGATATTCATTCAAAATAGCAATTGGAAGGCTAACGATTTTCCAAATTTCATGCACGAGCTTAGAAAAGTTTAGAACTGCGCTTATTGCCTCACTAAGAAAGCAGCAACGAGTTTAATTCTGTACACGTTGTTCTGACCCAAAATAAAAGGGTTATATTTGTGCCAGCTATGAGGCATCAAAAACGGCAAAATGGGTAAAAAATCTCTCTTTTTAGCCAGGATAATGTCCCTTAACGCTTTGGACGTTATTGTGCGTATTTTTGGCTATTGTTTTAATTGACCTTCTCTGTTCGAGCCTGTATTCTAACATTATTCGTAAAGAATCACACTCCCAGGTCGTAATTAATTCGCTGCAATTGGTGGGGTTCATCGATCATTTTTCAGAAGGCGAACCTGAAGTCCTGAGTAAGAATAATGATACTAGCTTCCACCTCTCCCGTGAATGAAGGGGTGGTGACTTTTCCTGCACGCAACCCTCAGAAAATTTGGTGAGAGACTATATCTTCCTGAAGACAAAAATCGAACAACGGCTTGTTTGCTCGAGTTGACACCAAGTTTAATGAGTTTCATTTAGTTTGAAGTCCGAACTTGACGTAAGATTTCGCGTGGACCAGTTCTTTATTTTATTTTTAGCTTCCACCTGTTGTGGATGGAGAAGTGGGACGGAGGGAGGGCAAGGCTTTCAGTACGGTGGGTGAAATTCGACTTTTGTTCGTCAAGTCGTCCGACATTTTAGTTTTAATGAAAGTTATTTTAATGCATACTAGGTTTTCATTGAAAATTTTCCCGCTTAAGTGACGTGAGGTGGCCACCAAAACTGAAAAGTAATAAGAGAAATCGAAATGAGAGAAAAATTGAGTCAATTCAATATTTGGGCCTTGATGTTACTCATATTCTGCCAGGTTTACTAGGCTTGCTAAGGCTGTGATATTCATTGAGTTGATAAATCATTTAAAACCTTCCTAATATTTAGGGAACAGGTGACAAATAGCATCTGAGAAGTTATTCAATCGAAAATTTTCACCTAAATACATGATTGAATTTAATTATTCAGTATTTAGCGTGCCAAAGATACCTATAAGGACCGATGAACTTTTCAGATTTGCGTACTAAAAACATAAATGAAAACAAAAATCAGACTTCCTTTTGTTGTCCAGCACAGAGAATCATCATAGCAATTTTTCATTGAACTAATTTACATGCCCCGTCATTTTGAGTATTACAATCGTACGAGGACGCTGGCTCAAATTTATTGCTTCAGCAGCTGCTGCAAAAATATATGCAAATTGATATGTGTATAACTTGCATTCATTTTAGTCGTAATAAACCACTGAAATTTGTCAAGGATGGTGCTCGTCAGATGTGCAGCATCTCCATCATTTCACTGCATGATTCGAATGTTGAGTTTGCATTACAGTGAGATACGTCACCCCCACCACTATCGCCAAGCGTCAAGTTAACGCTAAAAGGTCGGGTGGGTCAAAATGAGAGAAAAATGAGCCATTTCTAAATTTCATCCCGCTTTTACCAGCATCCATAAAACTGATTCTAAATGGCTTAGAATATATTAATCTTATTTGGATTCACTGATCTAACAAGAAAAGTCTTGTTATTTGACGACATCACAATTTTTAATTTCATTTGAAAATTGGGACAGATGGGTCATACTGACCCGTTTTTCTAATATTAATTTCTTCCAAATCCCGATTTTCGGTCCATGCATTTAAGACGATATAACTTCTAAGTTAAACTCAGCAGTACAATTCGATGAAGGAATACGATAGAGAGAAATCAGTTCTCTTTAAGTTGTTCATTCTGTAGTACGTTCCGATGAACATAATTAGATTTTCTTTTCCGCCATGAAAAAGTAATAGTGAATTGACATTCCAGACTACTCAGACATAGCACTTGAAGAAAAAAACGAAAAGAAGGTATTGCACGTGAGACCCCGTCTAGTTTTGAGACTAGATCAGCGGTAACATAATTTGAACGGAATATTGTCTCAAAAGATTTACGAAGTAATAAAGAAATTGGCAGGGATCCATAATGAAATTAGACTCGGAAACAGTTTCTACGCTGACCGAAATTTTGAGTTTCTAAGCCGACGAAGGCAGAGCGACGGAAGGCAGAGCGACGAAGGCAGAGTGACGAAAGCAGAGCAACGGAAGGCAGANAGAGCGACGAAAGCAGAGCGACGGAAGGCAGAGCGACGGAAGGCCAAGATGAGGAAAAATGTATACTGGAAATTGAGAGGACTACAGTTTTGAAGATAGAAGGCCCGACAGCAAAATAGACAAAGATGTTTTGTTCCATCAAATTCTAAGACAACCCTACTTCGGTCAATCGCTACACTCTAAAGTCAACACACGTAATTGAGCGCAGTACGGCAGCATCATCAGCATTGTTGTACCTTCTTGCATCCACTCATAATAAATAAATTCATTCGATGCACACACACAAAAACCAGACTTCCGTGCTGCAGAACGTGACAGGTCCTCGAGCTACGCTCGATTTCAGCCTTACCGCTTGGGTAATAGCCGAAGAAATTGGTCTTGATCATGGAACCGTAAAAACAGTTCCCTCATGGGGCACCCATCGACTCGAGGATGAGATGGCAAGATCGCCTCCATGCCCAAGTGAATCGATTTTTGGTGCCTCTGATGCTCCATGATTTGGCAGAATTGCCCACTGTGAAGCTTTTACTTACTTTCTGCTAAGTTGTCTCCTCGTAACAACCTCCGTTGAGCACGGGCCATTGGACTAAGAGGATAGAATGGGTAATGCTTTCTCTGCGAATGAAAATCACGACGTTAACCTTTACGAACGAGTGTCGGGTGACGCGTCATTTCATGCAGGTGTGGCTCCAAGTACTAATTGTTCGAGTTGAATAGGTTATCAGTCACCAACCCGGTCTAGGTTATTTACCCCAGCATCTATAACTATATATAATTTTGGCCGCCCAAGCGTAGACACGTGTAGTCGCTGAGTAGTTGATTATCGATAGAACGGCGCAAAAGTAAAACTAGGAAGAGTTTGAAGTGTCATTTTCTGGCTCGAATAAGATGAAGCACCGATACTTAGTACCCTCAAGACGTCGCTGAGTGTGAGTACCAGCTCAAACATCCATGGTGAGCTATCGACAATGTCACATTGCTTAGAATCGAAATCTGTTTCAGTCTTCCAGGAGGGAGTTCATTTTCTAATGAGACATTCTTCCAAGACACCAAAACCAAAATGTCTCAGTGCTTAGACTCGAAATCAGTTTCAGTCTTCCAAGAGGGAGTTCATTTTCTAATGAGACATTCTTCCAAGACACCAAAACATGGTTGAGCGATTGAACGATTTTTGATTCAAAATTGAAAAGGAGACGAGCTGAATGGTTGACCTAATGCTGTTTTAGTCAGTGGGAGATAGAGAGTTTATCGAAGCGGAATGCGACATGTGGATATGGATAGTCTCTGTGATAGTGCACGCAAGCGCAATGCAACTTAGGTAACGCACTTGAAAAGAGTATAATAGGGATTTTTTCCGCACAGATGAGCCTTGAATTTGCTTAAAAGATTATACCTATTTACCTGATTGATGATCGTCTTGTGAAACCATGCCAAGTTATGCTGAGGTATGTAACACTAAACTTTGGAGCAAATTTCTTTAATAAACATTTTCAAATCCTTTTTACAAATACGTAGGAAACGAGCAACAAGAGGAACATTTTGATTATTTGTTATTTTAGTGGCATTTTTTATTTAATAAGCGGTTGAAAGTTATTAAAAACATGGTTTTAATATCATAACATTCGAAGTTTAGCAAAAGTGTGCAAACAGGTTTTCAGTATCGGTCACTAAAAATACTGCTTAAAGAAACCGGTTGGATCAATTCTTCTGAAATTTTGGACAGAGATGGAACAAATCAATGTTAAGAAACAGCATGTGACGTTTTTATTATTCGTAAGTTTAATATTTTCTGAATTACAGCCCTAGAAAATTGGGTATCAATTTTTTTGGGACACCCTGTGCTGTTTTTATACTACCACGTATCATGGATACAGTCAAAAATAAATAATTTCCCAAATTTTCACTTTGGAATAGGACAAATATTTGTAACTATTACTCTAAAAATAAAATATTTATTTATGATTTACAGGTTTTCCGTCTTTTCTGGACGTACGTTCACGTGTTCGGAAAAAAATACGACAATCATGTCCTTGTACAAGCGGTGGTCGTCATCCTGATGATGTTGTAGAGGGCGAGAATCTCTCAAGACGCACTTCTTATTCCGCCTAGTACGTTTTACTTCTTTGTTTTCCTTCATATTTTTAGAAATGTTCGTTCAAGTTTGGAGAATTGATTGATATATTAACACAATCAGGGACAAATGTTGTAAATGAATAACGGCCTAATGGAAAATAAACGCAGACCAAAAAAGTATCGGATCGAAGTAAACGAACTTAATTTCTTTATGGAATTACAGAATTACAGCAAATACTTTGGTAAAATGTTTCTCGCATTTTTTTCGCACCCCTTTACGATCACTCAAAAGTTTCATGAATATTGGCGCAACAGAATTCAAAAACACTATGAATTATAAGAAATTATGCTTGAGTGTACATATAAAAACATGATGTAGTCGTCTGATCTGCCTGCCTTCGGTACTGGTGAGCAATTTATTATGCGAGTTGCAGAGAGCCGTCAATAAGCCTCCATTATTGGACGCACAGACCACACTCAGCTGATGGAGGGAGCGAGGTTGTCTCGGTCTAGATGAGAACAGCTCTGCGTTACATGCAGCAGAGACAACTAACGAAGATCGCACCACTTACCAGAATGATCTGAAGCGAAACGAGGTAGAGCACAAAGTACAAACGTCAGCCATAGCAACGAACTTTGATGGTAATGGGAAATACTGAAAATCGTCGTTAAGCCCATGAAAAAATTAAAAACGAACTACGCGAATGGCTGTGATTTTTTCCATAGACTCGGAACGGTCGAGAATTGTTCAGTTCCTCCGTAGCATCGCTGTAAAAACTTTTCCATGGCGGGGAAACGTGTTAAGGTAGATCCATAAAAAATCATTTTACGGACTAACTATTTCCCCATTATTTGTATGGCTTGTATCAAGGCTACTGGCTCATCGAGGTAATTACTCAGGCCCAAGACTCTTATCAAGCGCCTGATCTGTCCAATATACCTGGAGCACGGCAGGGCCGAGCACAGCCTACAGCATAGGCGGCGCTGCGCACTCTGTGGTAAGAGCACGAAAAATATAACGCAGCGGTACGCAGGATACGTCGAGCGAGACGCTCCCAAGGGTCCTGGAATCAGATCGGCAGCCCGTGATGTTGCGAGAAAGAAACACGACGTCACCTCGGGCTCGGCCATATCGAGTTACGCGGGGAAAATTCTCGTCATGAAATCAGCAAGGATTTCTTGGCAGAGCCAAATGAAGACTTACAATATTTGAAATTAACCTTCGAACCTCAGTTCCACGAAACAAACCTAAGCCAGATACCAAGTTCGGGGTAGTTTAAATCTAAAAATTGGCCGAAATGATGGACTCTTGTACATACTCTTGGAATTAAAAGGGCTTCTTCGGGCAAACAAGCAAACAAATAAGCAAGACGACCAGAGTTTTAGTATTATACTAGACAACACGTGACCCTTTGGGTCAAATAAAATTTATCAAAATCAAACCGTATCCAGAAATATATCCTATGCAGTTAAGTCGGTATCCACAATACACGATTAAACGAAGAGTATAAATTTCGAATATCTCAGATCCGACAGACAAACGTGTGCACGGTTTCAAGCAAGCAAACAAACAAGCAAGAGGAGGTATGCTTTTTTCCTCATTGCGCGAGTGGACCTTTAAAGACGTGAGCATTAAATTCATTTCCTTGAATTTTCGTATAAATATTGGGAAGTGCTGTTCAAAGAAAAATTATATATTTTCAGCATTTTTGACTGTAACGAAAAGTATTGATGATGAAAATTCGCATTTTTGTCGTTAATAGCATGGTTCAAAATCAACGGTTGAAATAACTTATAATTTCAAAAAGGGAATTTAGAACAGGAAAGGCGCACATAAATTGCTGGCGGTCGATGTGATAAAGAAATTCTCGTAGAATTTCTTAGTGAACCATGGTCAGGTAGCTAAGGTATCCATTACTTAATGAGTAACGAATATTTAAAAATCTCGATACTTTTTCGTGAATCACCCTGTATAGTTTCATGCTAGCGATATTGAATATGACAAGTTTTCTACTTTCGTTTTGTGTGGCAGTATTAACTTTCGCATGCTATTAGTCATCATTACACTTCGCTATTTTCGATAGCAATGAAGCAGCGATGTCAGCTGCCCTTCAGCTCACGCTAAAGTTTATGCAAAAATAAAAATTGCTCGGGAAGTACGCTAAAACGATTGGAAGTTTCACGGCACAATAACTCCAAAACAGCGAAGAAATGAAGATTACTGAGGCGGGCGAAAGTCTGACGGTGTTCCAAAACAGGAGGAATGCAGTAACATACAGTGCATCAGCACATATATCAGCTCATAAAACGCACAATGAACGTTATAAATCAAATCCAGCAGCGATTCAGGAATGCAATATTGGCAAATATGTTATCAAGTAGCACGAGAAGGTGGAGCTATGCGGAGCAAAATGACTGCCCCTAAATGACTGTAGGTCAAACGGCATTCGATTTCTAAAGAAAAGTTATGTTAGTTCAGTAATAGCTTGCGAAACAGCTGCCCTTGGTATAAGGCTGGCAATGCGGGGGCTTGTGAAGGGTGAGGAATTGCTTCGCACTAATTACACGTTGGTCTGTGGAAATCCCGAAATCCCGTAGCCCACAAAATAACAACATGAAGAGCAAAACCGCGTGGGCTTAAAGATAAGTCATTAATTTCTTGTTGTAAAAAGTTAACGAGTCTTCCTTCACAGTCTGAGTAAAAAATACATAAAAAATAAAAACCGGATATCATTTCGTTCTTTGTTTCCAATGTTTTTTGCCATAAGTGAAGAGCACAGGTAATTTATTTCACAGATTCATTTCAACTGGGCTGTAATCCAGCAGCAAAAGGGGCCTCACATTGTAGAGGGACGCTCACATCTATTTAACAAATTCACTCATCAATTATGTTCAGTTATTTTTGCTTATTTCAAACATGGGTAGTGAAAAGTAAAAAATATAAATTTCTGTGACAGTTCATCTACCAGCGAGATAAATTATGATCACTGATTTTAGGTCCAGTTGTATATACCTGTTCTGCATAAATTTATCAAAGTGGTTCTACAGAATCTTTCATGAGCAAAAGCCTTTAAAAAACACGAATTCCTATGCCAGCGACTTTACTAGGAAGATAGCTCACTATCTTGTATTTCAGATCAGTGATTTAACTGATGACAATTTTAAGAATTCCATGCATCACGTAGCAATAATATTAATATGACTAGCGCAGCGTACAGCTACGTCGTCTTACAACATACGGCTGAACTAAGTGGGCCGTAGGGGCAGTTTCCAAGTGAAACGGACAATCTAGGCGGAAAGTTGTAATGCACTCAAGCTCTGATGCTGCCTGGACCACTCGGGATGGCTGACGCGGTTGCCTGCGGGCGGCACTGCAGAGGATAGGCGCCGTTAGCTTAGCTTGGCTTGGCGAGACCTTGGCGTTCAGAACTGCATTAAAAATGAACGAATAGTTGAAGAAGGAAACGTAGAACAGGGGAAGCAAGCCAATAAGCTTGTGGATGAAAGTGAGAAGAAATTCTTTGAGAACGTTGGGAAATTTCAATGCGTGTTAATGGTAAAAAATCCAGCACTAATGAACGAGTTCAGATGCAATTGGATGTAGCCCTTGATGAGTGGAATGAAGGGAAGATGTATTTCATGTAAGCAATGGAAGACAGAGTCATCCCTCCGAAATACAGCAACAATATTGCTTTTGAGATTGAAATCTCTGCATGTCTATGTCGCGTCCATGAATAGTGAGTGATCGAGGCATAAGTCGGAGTGACTTAACTGATGTATTGAGTTTGTGAGTCACTTCAGTGCGTGTAATTGGTGAGACAAATGAATGCATATCCAAGTTGAGCATCTAATGGCTTGAAATTAACTGTCTGTCATATCCATGGTGTGATCTGTACAGACTGATGAGTCAGCGGAGGTACTGCAGCACTCTGATTTTCTAGATTCATTTTCTTACATCCGTAATGCATGGCATAGGCGGGAAATTTATACAATTTCGTTTTTGATTACTTCGTAAACAACGTTCTCGTCGCTCGCTCTGAAAGAAATGAAAATAATTTCTGAGTTGGCAATAAATACCTTCATGGAGACCACTTTAGATGGCCCCCACGCACGTCGTAGCCTCAGCGTCCCGCCACTTGCGGCAATCCTCCGTCCTCGCTCGGCCCGAACTCGCGCTGTCACATTGCATCGTCATCGCTGACCAATTTGCACAGAGGATTCCACGGCACAAAACCACTTGGCTTTGAGGAAGCAATGACCATAATTAAGGAGACAAGACAGCTTGATTTAGCCCAACAGACGGGAGCGCTGCAGCTCTACAGTGTGTGAACTCTCAGGCATTCATTAGAGAACTCGTCCATTACATGCGCTTGGTGCCCTGCTGTCAGAGCTTGAGCGTGGAAACTGTTCAATCAAAGATGGGTTAATTTAATCATTAGGTAACGATTATTTCTAGGGAAAAGTGATGCAGCTAGCCAAATGGAGGCATACAGTATAGTCAAATCTACAAACTGTAATGGACAGGGGTAGTTAGATTTTAGACGGAAAGAGTCATCGAAACCATACATTGCTATTTTAGATTTACGATGTGGATTACGAGTGCGATCACGATTTAGACGATGAGATTCATCGAAACCGCGGATTCCCACGGATATAAACTTTTCCTTGAGTCGCCAAATCCATAACTCACTAGTAGAATTAGTCAGGTATTGTGCCTGTCTTCTACTCCGTCAAATGCTTTGGGATTCAAAAGTTTTCAAACTTTGGGGACAGAATGGCTTGAAAACTCAGCGTACTGACGACTTTACAAGGACAAACATAGATATTTATATTTACCTATTTATGTTCGCTGAAAAATGTTAATGAACAATTCCTAAACTGTATTCTTACATACGCAGTATGTTTGATATGTTTGTTTATTTCATTTACATCAATAAGGTTGAAGAAACAAAAATGAACCACAATGAACTGAAAAGTTCATTGTTATGAACAAAATCATGCCAGAATTGAGTTTCTAGGCTTATAGAAAAAGTGACGTACCACTGATCCAAAGAATGAGATGTACTGACAACCCTGCGTGTAAAAAAACGCAACATATCATCAGTGGACAAACAACCGTCCAGATTTGGGAGCCAGAAGCGGATCAAACAACTGCTGTCTCTAGAAGCCAGAGGCGCCAAGCGAAGAATAAATAATGAAAGGATCCTGGGCCGCTCCAGCCTGTCGTTACTGGGGGGCAGGGCTTCTAGACCTTCGAACTGCAGTCCGATTTGTCGGACGGCTCGGCAAAATGGGGAGCTTCGGCGCTGAAGGCTGTTTTAATGACAGCGTGAGGAGCTCTCTGAGCCTCGGGCGCCGCGGGAGAAAAAATATCGCCTTGTACAGAAGGACCGCGGGTACTGAGAGGTGAAGTGTGATTGTGTCGCGGCTTGGCTTTGATTTTTTGAGTTGGACTTGTTCTTATTTTTTATGGGACCTAGTTTTGGTTTCGTTGGGTTGAACTTGTTGTGGTTTTGTTAGATGGGACCTAGTTTTGGTTTCGTAGGGTTGGACTCGGAGCTTTGATGTCTTTGGGTGGGAGTTGCAGTTCTGGTTTTGTCGGATGAATGGGACTTGGTTTACGTAGCGTTTTTGTCCGAGTACCGTAACGGACTCGAACCTCTCAGCATGGCCATGATGAATATAAGAATAATAATGAAGATGATGGAGAAAACGAAAAATAGGAAAAAAACATGATAACACTGATATTAGTAATAAAAAGAGGGGTAAAAAAGCAAGCAAAATGATGATAAGAATTACGATGGAGCTTGAAAGAAATTAAAGAACGATTGCGAGTTAAACTTTCTTTGTATAAATATGGATTTCAGTAGGTCTGAACTTCGCTAATTTCCTTCTCTAACCGGGCAGCTGCATCGCTTCCAGTCTTACAATTTACTGCAAATTTGTAGTGTCTTAAAACACAGACTCATTTCAGAAGTAAATTCACTCGACTGGTTAAAGGAAGGCACCGTAACCCAAAACAAAGAGATGATAAACTTGAAATATTAAAGCGCGTAACAAAAACAACACTCAGTAAAGTTTACGAGTCGTTGAAGCGTGTGCGAAGTGTCCTCAAACTACGCGTACGCAAGGGCTTAGGCTTGCAATCTGTTTCTTTCAATGCTCTGGCGCGCAAATGTTCGCTGAGTATAAACAATTGAACGCTTTAGCTCCTGTGTTGACCGAACCACTCCCACGCGCCGACGAGACGGACACTCTAATTTTTATTGCACAGGGGTGCGCTTCGTTATTGAAGCCTCGCTTCTTCTAAGTCTTACAGCTCATGTTTACACGCGGAATGTGGAGTGAAAATACTAATCTCATTTAAAAGACGGAAATGAGTTTCATAAGGTTCTGTGAGTTCCACTAACATTCCGTCAGAAGTATTGAATAGGTTTCTCAATTCAAGAGCCTTGATGACCACCGCTCTTTGCTCAGGACTGCCTAGAACTGCGAAGATGGCCTCAGCCAACCGGAAAATTTAATTAAATCAATTAGCGTCCAAGAGCTCAAGGGGTTATGTGAGAAGGTTCGAAGCTCAAATCTACAGATATTATGGATACATGCTCTTCAAAGTGTAGGAAACAATTAATCAATGGTAGCCACTAAAGCAGATGTCTGATAGCGTCTCATTGTTAGAGGGATGTGATGAGCTCTAAAGCAAACCATGAACTCTAGCAAGTTCTCTCAAGATTGAAATTCAAACGCACCATTTAAAAAAATTTAATAAGCTGAAGTCAGGAAGATGAACGTTCATGAATTCGATGATATAGAAACTATGTACAGTATATGTACTTTGAGGGAGCTTGGTTCAGCTGGTTTGGCGGGATAATTGGTAGAATATTATTGTATTCATCATCCACGTTTTTACTCTTTGAAAAAGTGTCAAGCAATTAGGAATTGTGGTTTTCCACAAAAGCTTTTTCCATCAATTACATAAGATTCTGAAGTGTTGGAAAAAGGCTAAAGATTACAGGCTGTAGAAAACTTTCCCTGGACAGGGAGTGTCCATTTGAACCCCGTATCAACGAAATTATTTTGGAGATAAAGGGTGCATGTAGCTTTGAACAAAAAATTAGGTGCAGCCTACTGTGCATATGCTATAAGGTTCATTTTCCTCGATACGAAAAAGTAAGAGCATCCTTATGAATTTGAATTTCAAAATCGATTTGGACAGTTATGCGTTAAGGGAAAAGTGAGTCGCCGGAAATATATATAACGTTTCTGAGAGCTCCCGCTTAGGTGACATTTATACCATCACGTAAAAGAGCCTCACAAGCTTCGTGCGAATTTCATTAAAGCACTTAACTCACTCCTAAGACCTGGCGTTCAGCGCGATGTCTTTCAAACGATGCGAAAGATTCAACCCTGGCCTGTCGCGACGCATTGCGTGGGCTCCATAGGGTAGAGGTTAGCGTGAAGGCCTCACAGCCGAAAGGACCAGGGTTCAAACCTCGGATTAGGTGAGCCTTTTCACGTGACTGCGGAGTACTTCCCTTTAAAAGGAAGTTTAAACCACACATTCCTCACATCCCCCAGCACGCCAGTAGTTGTAAGGCATTTAAAACCCAACGGTAAAATGCGTTGGAATAGATAAAGGTTCTTGCTAAGCCATAGTTGCTAACATCAAAAACAAATTCTTGGGAGGTTTGGCATCGATATGTAATGCAAGTGAACCCACGTCACCTTATAAAAAAATTCTTTCTTTCTTTCTTTGCTTCTCTCTTTATTTTACGCTACGAGGAGAATTTTCCAGCACTTAAGTGAGATGTAAAAACTTTCGTGTCCTGCAAATCTTCTGCACGCAACATTCAGCGGAATAAGTAATATCGAGTAAGAGGAATAAGTAGAATAAATATCGAGCAGAATAGGTAGGTAATATCGCGTAAGAGGCGAGTTTAGCCCAAATCTCCCGACAGAATGTCCCTCGAAATTCAGCTTTCCAAAATAGCGATTTAAAAGAAATCGAATGAAATTCCCCACAGCAAGTTTTCTATTGTCTGTTTATGGACGATGAATTTTCGGATTCTGGGATCAGATCACTAGTTTTATGTGTGTATAAATTTAAATAAACTTGGCGAGACAATCTAGGAGCCGAGGGAGCCCTGGAGACGCTGTCGCCCAGAACACACGGGCAATTTGGGGCAGGAACATCGCGCTCCTCAGAGTCCGGACTCGCCCCAAACTTCTCACGCTTTTATTTCACTGGAACAAGGGAGATAATTGCTGAGCCACGAGAGAATATTAGGGTGAGCAAAAACTGGTCAAAATTGGAAAATGCGTGAGGAGGTAGAATCACAGATGGCATACAAATGTTATAGTGCGAGTTAATGGTATTCTCGGTCTCCACGAACGACCACGTTAGGGAATTTCATAACGCGTGTGAGTTAATGGTATTCTCGGTCTTCACGAACGACCACGCTAGGGAATTTTCTAACGCGTGTGAATTAATCGTATATACATATATATTATCTACAAGATAGGCCTATGGGGTGTTCTAGTAGACTGGGAACCTGCTGTGGCCCACCAGTAGCTAAAATTTAAAGTGTTCATTCATAATGTATTAAAAAATCTATATCTGTAATTTTTGATCTACCGATCGCTCTAAGTAATAATTTTTTTTAAATGTTTGAACTACAATAGAGGTGCGTGCTCACTGCTCCTGGAACATTGAGCTGATGAGTGATGGCTGACACATCCAGCCAGGTCCGACGAGACATCTCTGTGCGTTGTATATGTTCAATTGTATCTTAACACTCACAATGTTTTCCTCTGTATGAAAGATTAATCAGTCAGAATGAACACGATGGATATCATGACTACTCGAAGAGTTACTAGGCTATGAAAAACGGCATAGTTTTTGAATAGTAATAAAGGAATATGCTGTCTTTCAAGTTAGAGCCATTGTTACAGAACATGATCTACGCAGCGACGCTAAAGGCAGCTTGTCGTCTTGCTTGCTCAGGCGTCAGAAGACCTCATCGGCCAGTGCTGGACAATGTCGATGAGCTCGGTCGTTTTTTTTGGTGCAGTCGACAACACAGAAGTATGGAGGATGTTTTGGTCTCTTACTTAATTGTTTATGCGGAAGAGTTTTACACGTTTTAGCTTTTAATACCTTTACGCATTAAAACTTTATTAGAGAATATTCCCTAGTGATCTCTAGCTCAAAAGTTCATCGAATAATTGTATTCTATCTTAGCTTTAGTTCTTTTTGTCCGTTGAAATTTGATTTTTACCGTGCATGATTGTACTATTTGCTCTTTAACGGGAGGCTACGGACATGACAAGTGATGTTTGAGGTGCACCGCTTCCAGGGATAGGATCGATGTTTCGAGCAGGGATCTGCAGTACCCCCATGTAGTATGTCCACTCCACATTTTGCTTCAGTTCTGCTCTTTTCACATGGATTACACCAGGCACGCATCGTGTGCACTCCTCAGGGTTTCTTGCTTTGGCTCTGTAATCTTACTAACCATCATGACGTCGAATTATGCTCATAATTTTTCATAGAAGAAAGATGTAACTAATGGTACAAGTACTTAATTCTGGGTAAGGCACTGCCTGCTTTGAGGAGCCGGCAATGTGGAAGTTTGGGTTATACATGGATATTTGATTAATGCATGACATCAATGTTTAAAACTGAGGTAAGCAGCAGATACGATTAATAGATATGTATCCCAATAGTCTGTTCTTTTAAGGTCAGGAGGGGGCAGACCACAGCTCTGTGCAACACTCCCGCTATGGGCGTCAAAAGAAAAATTTTATCATAATAATTTAATAACAAATTTTTATTTTAGCCGTTTCTGACGTTTCTCAAGGGGCAGACCGATTCCAGAAATGATCAAATGCTTTTAACCGACCATTATCTGTTGGCAGGTAAGGGCCAAAACCACAAAAAATGTTAAGGTTCATTAATCTCTCAGGCAAAATATTGCTACTCTGAGAGAAAACGCGATAAATTTTTCCTATATATATGTGTATCATGCATTTGTCACAACACCTACTCATAGATGTGGACCAAAAACTAATGACAACAAACTGGTAGTCAATTGACAGTATTACATATCCCACACAAGTGCACCGACAACTCAGTCGCAGGCACACACACACGCGCACTCCTTCATCCACGAGCGATCTATGACCGACCCAACATAAGTCTACGGTATTTCATACGAAAGTTTAACTTACTCGGACTACTCAGCTATTATGTATATGGGTCGAGAATTTGCAACAAAATAGTTTAAAAAATCAACGGATATGTAACAGCTTTGGTACCAAATGCCCCCAAATAAACATCGTGTACTCGTCAACTTGGTTTTAGTGACATATTTGAAGAAAATATTGCTGAAACTCTGAACTAATTTACCAACCTATAATACTAAAATGACGAATATAGTTGAAAGTAATCTCGAACAATATATTCTGCGCGAAATCACATTATTTCGCGTACCTTCACACTGCACATATCTACCGCTGTAACACTAAGCTGACGAGAGCTCGCTAGTGCACTCAGACGTGTGTTCACGCTCTTTTTCACCCCGTTACTGAGTGTGTAAATACTGTAGTTCACCATTACAACAGTGCACGTTGAAGTTCCTTGCAGAGGACATGAAATTGATTGAATAACTTACGAATTCCACATTTTTTTGCCCTTAAGGAACTAATTGGTCAATTCTTCAGAAATCTCACGTGGGAAATGAAAACGAGAAAAAATGTTATGAAGAAAACCTACAGTAACAAGAGTATAAGAATTCCTGGATTTCATCAAAAGTGCTCAAAAATTCACTACAGAAGCCAAACACAAAGATTCAGTAAGCTCGAAGTTGCAAAACAATTTCACAACAAACACTTGCAAATATTTTCTACTGGGATTTGCAAGTTCTATTGCGAAAACTTTCGGGTACAAATTTTGCGAAATTTTTCTCAATTTAATCCTAGAGCTAGTTATCAATTGCCCAGAGCGAAGTTTCATTCCGGTATGTCGACCGTACAAATACATCCAAAGTGGATGCGTGATTCTATTCCTCGTGCTGGTTGCATTCTTCATCCCTGAAAGCCATGTGTGCGTGTGTAGTTCACGCGATAAACTTTTGCACTTCTGCAGAAATGACAAAGACCATCGGAGCTGGACGATCATGAAGGCTTCCTTCCAGTGGCTGCCCATTCCACTCTTAAGACGATTACCTTTTAGTATTGGGGGAGATACTCAGACATATGTATGTATATACGCTATCATTTACCTTGAACATTCCATGCTTGCACTCTTCTCATCGAAATAGCTACTTGAAAATAAACTATAGGCCCACCAGGCCTGAAAGTAGACATAAAATTAGGACAGAAAATGATTCTGTCTTCGCGGTACGTTGAAATTGTATATTTTCGTCTCATTCAGGAAAGCAATGGTGACCAATAGACCGATACTGCTGCTGAATGACCTCAGTTGATCTCGCTCACTGAACAGGCAGGTAATTTGCATTGAACTAATTGGTTTTTCCTTCGACTTGAATAAAAAAAATTCAGCTGAAAAGATCCCATTTTCTTCGACAGTACTGCCTCATCATTTTATTCAATGTTTTTGTGCGGTATCGATCAATAACGATGACGACAAAAGTAGCAGATTCATCACAGAAGTTATTTGAAAATAATAATGAATGGTAGTTAGAAAATCGAGTCATAAGGAACGGAGGTTGTTCGATGTTCATATATGCATATTCTAGATTTCTTCATTAAAATTGAACATAGAAATCTTATGGGGTATGGAGGACATAATGAATTATTTCACCAGTTGTCGATATTCTTACAGCTCAGCGCGCTCGACGTCGGCAGCGCTGCAGCAGCATCAGGTCAGTGTCCGGAACAGGAAGCCTCCTTTGACTATATTGAGAGGTGTCAAACTCTGCTCTGCAGTTAGGGTACATCGTACAATAATATCTCAGAAACACGTTGTGCAGTTTTGATGCTTCACCGCACGATAAATGTATTTTTTTGCTCAACGAGTCCTGATGCAAAATTTCTCACTTGTGAACAAGGAAATGTTTGTCGGACAAAGAAGCATCGGATAAGTCCCATATCAAATATTTAATGCTGAATGCATAATACGAGTACACTCCTGGTTTCTTTATTACCTTTTACACAATATAAGGCTGTGCCGTACGAATCTTTTACGATCTTATCATTACCTAGCACACGAGTACTTAAAATTTCAAATTATCGTAAAAAATCCAGATGTAGGGTTGTTGATGGTCTACAGAAATAAATTCGCCACTCTATGTGTAAGTTTTCTCAAGATGGTATGAGAATTTACATTCTGTTTATTATTTATTTTGTTGGCTAGACAAATTCTGATTCAACTGAATCAATTTACATTTAGACATTTTTGAAGCATTTCAACGTTTATTCTTCAAGATTAGATATTTTTGACTATTTCAATTCTTTTTAAGCTCATGGGTAAGATGCAAAACGTAAAAAAGGTTTCATAAATACACATAAATGATCATAAAGTTCGATTCTGTTTCTACACCAATTCAAAGTTGAAGATTTTGCTATGGCAAATTCACCAACGCATATAGCGATAAAATAGCATTAATAATCGCGAAGCAGCCGAGTTATTACATAGTTTTCAATCGAAAGTGAGATTTCTGAAGCATCTGTGACTTCAACAGGAACTTGTGAACTCAATCAGACGCCTTCAAAAGTCTGCCGAGAGCTCAATCAAATATTCAGTCAACAGAGAGAGAGAGAAAACAATCGGTGAATAGATTCCAAGACAGAAGTAACGGGCGTTTTTTTACGAGTCGATGAAACGTCAGATTGCATCCGCTCTCAGACAAAAATAACTGCAAGGAACAAATTCCAAGAAGGAGAGGAATTCACATTGAATCGCCGAGCTTACACTTGCGATTACAAAACATTTGGCTCATGATGCTGGAAGCGTTGACGGGTTATCGGGTGAGAGAGTCAGAATTACTGAGTCACAGATTAAGAGCATGGACTCAGAAAAAGAAAAACTGGCTAATAATGTTCAGTATTTTAGATTTCTTGCAATTGAGAGCGTGTCACTAGCTAATTGCTCAAATTTTGTTCAGATATAGCCCGGACTTTTGTTATAACTCACGAGTAGCTCCATCGATCGAACTAAACGAAGCTGAGTCACCTAGCAACAATCTTCGGCGGCATTATGCCCTTTCGGGTATTTTGCTATTCAAAGCAGTTACTCTGTCAGATCTCTGATAGCAACATGGCCGTAAATATTCTTGTATGGTGAAACTTGAAACTTTGTATGAAATGGGGTGCGTGTGTGTGATATATTGCTCCGAGATTCACAAAAAAATCACTGACGTGGACTTTGGCAAATCAAGCCTTTGATGATTACTGGAACATTACAACACCCCAACTGGCTTGAGGATTTTAATTCTGGCGGAGCATGGATTGAGGGTTAAATTGTGTTTTAGATTATCGAAGTGTGGTCGACAACGGATTGATGGCGTAAAGTTAGGCTGTGAGTGATGAGTTCTGCATAGAAATTCTAAAACAATTAAAGATAGATATTAGCGTGTGAAGAGGTCAGAGTTGTGTCAAAACAAGAACAGAACAATGCACCTTGACAACACTTTCTGATACACTTTTCTCTGCTGGCTTGCCAGCTTTAGGCCTCCCAGCAGGCTATCACCCTTCCTCACGCTTGTACTCTCCATATCTGCTCATTCTAGCATTCTTCCTTCACCCCACCAGAAATCTGCTTTAAAATTTTCAAGTATCCAAAGCGTAGACGGGATTAAAGAACACTCGTTGTGACACTTTCGAGTCATCTCAGGAGAAGAGTTCCAAGAAGCGAACCGACAAAGGCGGGAACGCTGTGAGGGGTCGGGCGGTGCTTTGCGAGCGGGAGGTGATGCGAGTACTTTGAAAACGACACCATTATTGCGCTTCCATTCAGATTTTCACGGTAAAAGTCCGTGATTCATTTGAACAGGTATCGTATTTACGACTTCCTGACGATTCCGAGTCGTCGAGTCGAGGTTGGGCTGGTTGAGGCACCAGACCTGTAACATGAGCCTAGCGTACGAACACTCGTACAAGTCGGAGGGGGAAGTTCATGACACTATATGTCGAGTGAGGTTTGATGATACGTGCATAATCCATGTTAGGTCTGGTCTTGCGACCGTATTCTATATAAAGTCTGGTATTGCACGTACATTCTAGCCAAGTGAGATCTTGAATGTACTGCAAGCATAATGCACGGGAGGTGAGGCATTACATGTAAAATCTACCTAAGGACTGCTACCACATTCACAATTTACGCTCATATTTCAAGTGAATTAAACGTTAAGTCTCGAATTAAAAGCATAATCTATGGCAGGCATGCTATTACCAGCACAATCTTCGCCCAATAGGGCTTGGATTATTTTATCAGCGGTAACTACTGCGTTCCTAGCCAGCAGCCTTACGCCTCGCTGCTGCCCTCTTCAACAATCACACCACAGCTTTTACGAAATCACACCACAGCTCTTACGATGCTAGGCAGTCGAGACTCAACCTTAGGACCCCTGTAGTACTCTCGCATGAGGTATGCAATTTTCAAGGATGTTCAAGTTATTCGAAACAAAAACGACAATGAAAACTAACCTTGTTCGTAAAAGAAAGGCATTTAGAATGGATTTGCTTATATCCCTATTACGGCTTTTGAACATCGAGCAGGTCTACTGGTGATGTGGAAGCAATTTTTGTATTAATATCCAAACTCACAATATCTTAAAAAGAAAAGTTTTAGAGTCTCACTTCGAGGCTCTGGCAATAACGCGACGGCTTATCTTTCGAAGTGAACTAATCAGTTGTGCATGGCAATTTGAGAAGCTCCACCCTCATCATTAGGGGGCTCGAAAATTACCCAGCGAGTAGAGCGGTCACTCACGTACGATCATCACCGTCCCTTCGGGTGCAAGTCCCGTCACTTATATTCCATTATTCAACCCTGTTGGCTTAAAAAATCCGTGTCGTACTCCAGCTGGGCCATAAATCTGATGAAATATATATGCCTCACCTGTCAATATTTTGCTACCCGGCGACTGTATGGTCGCAGACGCTTCTTGTCAGTTCAATCTCTCCTAAATACAGAGGGCCGCGGCGCCGTGCATCTTCACAAAAACGCCTTTATGTTATGACATAAAATGTGAGTCACGCAACTGGCTTTCCAGGGCGCACGCGATATGCAGATCCGCTCCTGATCCCACAAAAGCATCCCTTTTGAAGGGAATGCTAGAGAAGCGCTTGAACAGATATTTCGTGGCTTTTTACTTTTTCGGGAGAAGCAAGTTTTCCTTTTACAGTTCAGTAATTGCAGAAATAACTCCTATCGGCTCAAGTCCACAAAAATTGGTATCGTCAGAAAAGGTATAAAATTGCAACGGGTGCACACGTAAAATAAGGCAGTTATTCTCTCGTGTGCAATTGGGCGAAGAACCTCACGTACGTATTACCTGTGGCAGAAATTGTGCAGATTAACTCATCCAATATCAGATCGATGGATTGCCGCCGTTCTCTCTGTGTAGGTTTACTGCATCGTAGGTGACAGGGTGGTAGAGAATTTTTTCAGGGAAGTACTGGACGCAAAGCCTGATCACAACACGACTCGAATGGACGGTACTGTTCGTACAACCTGATCACAACACGACTCGAATGGACGGTACTGTTCATACAACCTGATCACAACACAACGAGAATGGACGGTACTGTTCACACAACCTGATCACAACACAACGAGAATCGTTGAAAATCTAATTTTTGCCTTGCTAATGATATGAATTTCCAGAAATAACGGGATCTGGGAAATTAACAGTGAAATACCGTTTCCTGGTGCAGGTCGGCAGGCTTCCGACGTGTGGTACATGAATGCTGCTGGCGGGTCCGGACTGGAGACAATTGTCACTTATGCCGAGTGTGGGGCTCCATGTACAAAGGGAACTAACAGCCCACGGAAAGTGTCATCATTTCGGGTGAAGTAGAAAGTTTCTTCGTCCAAGCATCAATGGTTGAATTACTTGAAAGAAAATAAAGAGGGAAAGAGCAATGAAATCCTAAAAGAGCAACTCCATTTTGAAAGGTTTCTCGGCTTCCAGTAGGCGAAAATCCCTAGTGAGA
>VOMN01065506.1:0-83397 GCA_014899125.1 Orchestia grillus
GCTGGCGAGGCCGTGCTGTGTGGAGCTGGCGAGGCCGTGTTGTGTGGAGCTGGCGAGGCCGTGCTGTGTGGCACGACTGTGTGAGAGGGAAATTGGACACACTGCACAGCCTACATACACCACGCTATAAATATCGGCTCGGCCAAGCAGTTTTCATAACCTTTACTGATATATGTAGAACCCAATATGTCATCCCGGACCAATTCATTAAGTGTCTGAAAAAACGATCGAAACCGTTTATACAGGGTTCTTAGAAAAAAGTAATTGAACTTGTTAAATTTAACTCTACTTCTCTATTTGTACTGATAAAAGCATTGTTGAAGTGTATGATTGCGTCTGTGATGTCTAGCATGCGTATGTTATGCATAAAATACTGCACGACTAAGTTGTGTTAAAGAATTACAGCTTACGAGGCAACAGCGCATCCTCATGGTTGCTGCATGGATGCGATCCAAAAGTCTAAAAGAAGTTACTGAAGAATTTCAAGATACATTCCTGGAGAGAAATGTGCCGGATAAAACAACAATTGGGAAGAATGTGAGGAAATATCGTGCGGAAGGCACGAGTCTAAACTTGAATCGTGGACTTTCAGATTTACATTCTACGAGTCCGCCTGAAACTCGTCAGTCCAAGGATACCTCTTCCCAGTCTAACTTTTTCGCCTCCTTCTCGAAAAATTTGTAAAATAATTGACAACTTAAGATTACAAATTTATAGATAAATGTAGATGCTCCGACGTAAAGGTTCGACTGGGTTGATTCCAACACCATTTCCCAGGGCTCAGTGGTGCCGTGCGTAGTGCTGTTGCCTTCACGCGACGGGGTCTCGGATTCCATTCTAGCGGATTGCCACGCGGTCGCGAAGTCCTTCCCTCTGGGAAATGAAGATTAAGCGCCACAAATATCACAGCACTCAGGTGTCTTGTCTCAATTATAAGACATTTACAACCAATACTGTGCGCTTTTATTCAAGTTTGTCAGGAAAAAGTTTAGTTTTCCTTCCTTTCCTATGCTATTTTTTCACGGAACGCCTGCTGCCCTCCTCAGTACAGCATGAGCATCTCCCAAGTTGCCGCCGCTTTCCATGATGCGACGCGACGTGCGATCTGTTCCTGGTAGTTATTGAGTGTGTTACCTCCTGACTCCCTTTATTGCACGGCAACAGAAACTGCCCACTATTACATTGAAATTTTCATTTTCTGTTGTGCTTGTATTAGATTTATTGAGGGCATTATATTGACTGAAGAACGGCAAATTTGAAAGTTCATGAACCTGACCACCAAAGCAATGTTCAAGCGATAAAATCATTTCTTTTCGTTTTCTAGGTACCAAAAAAATGAAAAATTGTACGTTAAACCCAGGAACAACACATAAGCGAATTTTTTTGTATTGTGTGATCAATACGTGGACAAGTTTAGCTAATCTTGTACATTTTAAATATCCGCATGACGACTACGCAACTTTTTCGTGCTCGTTGTGCGCGGACCTAAACTTTGCGAGAAAACAGTCCAGCGCCACCAACGTGCGCATCACAAATCTGTGCTGTGCATTTGTGAGCACAACAAACGGGTGTTTATGCTGTGATATTTAAAATAAGTAGCTGGCAGGCCTCAGTATCAGACACAAGTGTACCTGGTACCCCACAAGTGTGCCACAAACTCCCACACGCCACAGTATCAGGCACAAGTGTGCCTGGTGCCCCGCAAGGGTGCCATAAACTCCCACGCTATTAAAGCGAACAAAAGGGAGCAGCAAAGTCTCCCCCTAAACATGTCGCTGGTAAATGACATCGACCTCTCACCCCTACCCGCCGCCTCCTCATTCCCCATCCCTGGCCTCGGAGGCCTTGAGGTGGGAACACCTCCGGAGGTTTCCTCATTTCCTTGTAGCGTTCGAAGTTTTGCCGCAAGTTAAAATGGCCATATTTGATGCTCTAACACATTCAAAGTAATTGTTCTTTTCAGCAATCATACGTGTCTAATTGTTCAGTGATCATTCACAGCCTGTTTTAAAAAAAAATATGTGCTGACACGAAAAGTCTGTTTCGGTATGGTCAGGGGAAATGTAATTGCGATGATGTCATAAAACTATCGGTCACCATCGTTGCCACTCATGTATTCTAAAAATTGTACATCAGCATTGATTTTACAGTGCAGTTTGAAAGATTTTTCCCCCCTCCTAAAAATACCAAGACACTCATTGGTCAGCATTTTTAAAACTATCCGAGAGTAAAACTATAACATATGTACAGAAATACACACTCGTGTATTCCTGAATAAGGCATACCAGCATTTTCATCTTGTAAGTTTATGCGTGTTTTGGAACAGCAAACTCACTTTTTTAATTATCAAACTGTTAAAAAATGATGATTATAAGCTCGCTAGAATTATTCAAACTACAAGGCTTCGAGCAAAAGTATTTCCTAAAATGAGAAAACGTTCTGACCTTCTAATCGTTCCTAAAAATAGATATCACAGAAACTAAGAATTAAGTTCCTGCATGGAGCAAGCAACGGCAACGACAGCGGGCTGCCGGGCCGCCGGTGACTATAACTGCAGCCGATCTGGACGCTGTTCTAATGTTAGGCGAGTAATTCCCATCCTTCAGTAACGTTCTAACACCCGATTCTTTCACTAAGCGGATCGTCATTTAAAGTAATTATAATTTCATACTGCTGAGCCAAGCGTGTATCTCAGGCTAAAAGATTTCGTTGAAAGATTCAGATAGAAGACGCTCGTGTTCAAATCCCTTACTGAGCGTCTGATTTCAAAATGCTAAATCTGCTGTCTAAGATTTACAAACCACTGATTCCCGGCTGCTGATTATGAAGTAAACATTCAAGCCTTCGGTCAACCCTGGTATGCAATAGCCGGTTGTGTTTTTCCTACTTGAGAAAGCTTTCGCGTTGAGCAGATTGAGAAGAGACCCACAGGAGCGAGGTTCTCGAGGCTGAGGGTCTGGCTGGCCTCTCCGCCGATTCCGTAAAGCACTTGAGTAAAGTCTATTGTATTAACTTATCCTTTGTCATCTCTTATAGATTATTACCACCTGCCGGTAAGCAGTTTATCATACATGAAGAAAACTCGCACCTCTTTCACACTCTCCTGAACATAAACTCTAAGTTCAGTAAAGCTCCCCTGATACTGTTGAGGTTGAAAACTGTCTTCAAGAATCAAAATCCCTTTCCTTGCCGAGCAGCGTAACGAACCCTATCATCAGGTTAACGTATACTAAATCTAAGCACCTGGAAACGCAGTATTGGGCACTGAATACAAGAGTTGGTTTTTAAAATGCGTAAAGTAGAACCTCGTTATTTGCGAATAGAATTTCGCGACAAAAATTTAACGCAAACGAAATAGATGAAACTTGGAGCAACATTTCCCACAGCACGAACGTGGATCTTAATTTTGGTCACAAAATTTCAGCGAAAACGTACACGTAAGCGGAACCAAACGAAAAAAGAGCTTAAAAACAAGGTTCGATAAAATTGCTTGAAAGATTATCTTGTGACATTGCTACATACTCGTATATAGGTCCGGGTTCGGCGAGCGCGATAAGCATTGTATCGTAAATGCAACGTGATGTGATATAATCATGGAAAGTTAATCTTATTTTACGATGGCACTGGTCTCGGTTAGCACTCGGCTCATTCGTATAATTCTTTCCGTTTAAATAACAGGCCTCATTTGACGCACTAAGTGTTATAATGCTGTCCAACTCTGAAATGAGATGCATGTTTCTAAAAATATATTTGTTGAGACTCAATGAAAAATAATATAGAAAGCCCATCAATTTATAGACTTCTGATGGACCCACTCTCCTTGATTCATTTCAATAAACTGAGATGCAACACCCCTACTGTTGTGCTAGCAACGCTCAAGCGTCATTTATTCTGTCTCCATTGCAATGCTTGCTTTCTTATTTCTTCAGCTCATTTTGAAATCCCATGGTGTAGATTAACGTTCTGTAAGTCAAGTTCTTGAAATGCGTGTGTGAGGCCAACGCAAGCTCTGAAAATCGTCAAAATTCATCTGAGATACGTTAAACTATAACTATAATTTTGTGTCCAGTATTAACATAATTTAAGGTTAATTACTCTCAGTTGTCAGAGACTACCACAATATATTGTTAATTACTCTCCATGTGGGATAAACGCCATACGTGGCAAATCATGTCGCTGCGAGTACCGTGACATTTGTGAAAAACACGATACTATTCCAGAATGTACACAGAATTGAAAAGTAGCTTCTAATTAAGTTCTTTCGCGTAGCATGCAGCAATTAATTATTTAAATAATTCATTTAGTCCTCACGAGACTGAAAAATTGACCAGAAGGTCAAAGCATTTAACTCAAGCTGAATGCTTAGTTTATGCATTGTCTCCTATATTCTAAATCAAGTGATATAATACTGATAATTCTTAAAGTTTGCATTTTTTGACGCTGTAATCAAGAAAGTTGCTCCCAAATTTTAAATTTAAAGAGAGATCGAAGAAAACCACGTAAAATGTTTTCTTTACTCCCTCAAACAGTCAGAGCAAAGCTGCAGAAATTCTAATTTCAGCACGTCGAGCACTCGTTCATCATCATCGCAGCACATCCTTCTCACGGTTAATCAGGAGCGGGAGCATTATCATGAAACCCAATACGACCGTTACCACTTCGTACAAACCTCCATCCTGAAGTCGGTGGAATACAATTTTAGTATAAGAGCAGATATCAAAAAGTATGTAAATCCTTCGAGAGCTCGATCAGCACTTTAGACAAGTCTATTTAGAGACTGACACGCTTTTTAAACGTCCTCTAAATCGTTTACTGCTTGCGACAATGTTCTTACAAAGAATGGTATTAGACACATATCTGTGATCAATCTGTTGTTTCTTGATATTTTTCAGGAGGGAAGACACATACTTCCTTATTTTCATGAAGCGTCGAGAACAGCTGTGTAGAAGTTCGAGAAGCTCGCTCGTAGTCTGACAAACCTGATCATTGTACGACCATGGTAGATATCACCTTAGCACCTGCATCATTCATTTCTCTACAGAACGTAGCCCAACCTCTTCATACTACACCAAAACTGACTTGGATTCTCTAGAAGGGTGGTTACATCTTTTAGTTTACTTCCATTACGCTACTTCCAGTGGTCATCGATCACTCCACTTCTCTGTGATGTACACTATCTCCACAATGATTGGTGATTGCGGTTTTATGCTATAAAATAACTGATGAGTAACGATAATCTGTTATTGGCAATTTATACTGATTCATTTCCCTGACTTATCCCGTGATAATAGGCGATTACGCCACCGATTTCTAGTCAACAAGATCGCCGATAAGACAAAGCATTATTTGGTAGCACTATTGTCAACATTTTCACTACGCTATGATTGATGCTTACATGAAATGGTCGGTGATGGCACTATGATCATAAGCAGCCCACTTTTGTCGGTTATAACTACATTTATCAGGGAACAACCATTTCTAAGGTAAAACTACGATCCAATACAATTACAGCTGTATCTGACTAAGTGAAGCTGTCAATCAACGTGACTATGACTCGATCGTAATGTATTTCTCAGGTAAAACTTGAATACGATAAATTACAAGTTTGGTTTTCAAAAGTTTATTTTACATTTGTCATCGGTATTTTAAAAATGACACGGTCAGGTCATCGAAGTCACGTTTTTTGAGAGCTTACATGAAAAACTGTACCGTAAATGTTAATCAAGTATAGGTCTCAAGACTACACGGAAAAATCTCGTGTGTTCTCAGTTGAGCTCAAAATTTAAAAGACTAAGTATGAAGAATGCAATTAATTCACAAGGCTAGTTAACGGGAAGAGACCCCACAGAATGGTAGAGCGGCTTGGAACACTGCAGCCCTCAGGACTCCATCAATTGGGCCTGCCTACCGTCATCTGCCCTCGTAATCTACTAGAAAGTTTCACCCAATGCGCGTTTGTTTGCCAGTTCCAATTCCCGTGTCCGAGGTGGCAGATAAAATACCCTCCTCTGGCCTGTGTACAACATTCGGCTTAATCTATCAGTGCCGCGTTCTGTCGGTCTTTAATAGAGAAGTTCATTCATTTTGTACACGGCAGGATCGATATAAACCCATAGCATTATAGAGCACAGGGGAAAGAAGGAGCAGAAGCATCGGCGCTCGCATGGAACACAGACAGTAATCAAAGGGAGATTTTGCTGAGGATTTGACCAAGTGTGAAATCTGCTCAAATGTCTCCTTTCGGGTGCAATTAATTCGCCATTTGACACACCCGATGAATATCAATGGAAAGCTGGGCACGCTGCTTCTCTGATCGCTGACGAAAGAAAGCCCCAGGCAGCGGGGGAGCATCGGCCGCCTTCTGTTCAGCCCAGGTCCAAAGAAAGAACGGGCCCTGCTAGCCTGGTTATGCTGCTAAAAAACGGGGCGTGTATTGGTCGCAATTTGCTTCAGTTCTATGCGCTCGAACACCATTAATGTAGAAAGTCTCCCGAATTACGACCGAGTTTTTCGCTCTATTCTTGACTAGGCGATAATATTAAATCGTCCGTATCTGCGGGTGTTACCTCTCGTGAGTTGTCGAGAATTGTGTTAGTTTTGTATAGGTGTAGTTTCATCAGTAAAAACGTATTTTATTTCTCTGTGCAAGAATATCAAAATTTAATAGTAGCGGAAATGTGGGGTAAAATTCAGCTATCGTTAACAAACTGATCAAAAATGCGAGTATATCATTCATGCATGTCTCCTCCTTCACAATTTCAAAAAATCATTATTACCTTCAATCATAATTTTGTAAAAATGTCGAGTCAGAATTTCTCAGTCTATTTCTCAATATATTTCTCATAATTCTCAATTCTACACCCACTTTTAATAGTTTACATTTAATAAGTAAGTGGGGAAATTATACGTTCATTAAATACCGTCAACACTATTATAATATTAGCAACATCAATGATGCATTTCTCCCTAAACAGTCAATAAGTATGTAATCCTGTTCCAAGGTTTCCTTTCGTCTGTTGATTGTCATCCACCTCGCCGATGCACGAGTGCATTTCTTCATATTTTTCCTCCGAAATCCTTCTCTTTATTTGAGAAGGAATTGCTTAATCATTTCCACTGCTTTTACAGTCGCAAAAAATCTGGCATTCTGCGTTTCAAGTTGAGCTTTTCCCCCAATATTTACACTCAGTAGACTCCAAAAATATGTTCCAAACGTTGAATTTTAATTGTACAAATCTATAAATTGGGATAATTTTGCTAAGACTCAAAATTAATTGTGTTCATGTAATCAATGAATCCAATATTTTGCCTAGAAAGACCACAGATTGATAGTTCGATAAGTCGAGTTATGCAACGCGTTCGACTGATCATAATTTCTCACTGTTCAGGTAATTGAGCTACGTAACGCGTTCGCCTGAAAATAATTTCTCACAGTTCAGTTAATTGAGTTATGTAACGCGTTCACCTGATCATCATTTCTCACTGTTCGGTGAATTGAGTTATGTAACGTGTTCACGTTCGCTGGCTCATCATTTCTCACTGTACGGTAGGTTGCGTCTGGTAACGCGTTCGCTGGCTCATCATTTCCTACTGTACGCTAAGTTGAGTTACATGATGCGTTACCCTGTCCGTCATTTCTGAATGGGAAACGGTGGATTCTGCCGGCAACTTGGTGTCGGAATCACTTTCTCTAAAAAGAAATCATGCCCATATAATTCGAAGGTTTGAATAAAATCACCAAAGCTTCATGCGCCATTGATGTTATCTTCTATTTATCATTTACACCTACGAACATTAATAATTGAGACAAGCGAAAAGGATTTTTCTCCTAATGGGAAATTTGAGATTTGGACGTAAGAATGCATTGCATGGAAATAGGGTGACAACGACAAAAATTTCATGCGTTGAAGATTCTAACTTGAATTAAACATTAATTTTGAAATTTCACATTGTCCTTCTCATGTGTGAGCATGATAATGTTCGATTCCAATTATGCGTTATTGACTGCTGTCGATGGACAACGTAGTTAACAGGCCGAGGTCACTCTGTAAAAATAGATGCGTCATTATTTAGTCGATTTTAATTATACATCTTAAGTTGAAATTATTCCTGAAAACATTTTTGCAGCTGAAACAGTTTATCAAAATAATTTCTTCATGGAAGTCAAGTATTCCATCAAATTTAAATATTCACTTCATCCAATCGTATTTCAGTCACGAATATTTCTATACACGTATTTCTCAGAAACTTCGGCAAATTTCTAATTCTAGTGCATAATTTTATTTTAAGGTTGAGACGTATTTTTACTTTGGTATGTCTAAAAACTATTTGAAGTCCAGAAAGTATCTTAAAGAATATGAGAGCACTTTCACTGACGCTGTATCAAAACTCTCAAAAGTGTTGCAATATACTCGTACATATATGCTCCCTGAATTGTAAAATGATTTTTTTTTGTATTTTTAAGGATGAATATTAGATTTTTTGCGATAGGATTGTGAGAACTGCTACTTGCTATTTGTTATCATCTTTGTAAAGGCTTATGGCTCCATGGTGTAGTGGTTAGCTTGATGGCCTGACAGCCGAAAGGACCTGGGTTCGAGCCTCGGCTCACGTGAGGCTTAACACGTGATTACGGAGCACTTCCCTTGGGAAAGGAAGTTTAAATCACACATTCATCGCATTTCCCACCACACCAGTAGTAGTAAGGCATTTAAACCTCAACGGTAAAACGTGTTGGAACTAGTAAAGGTTCCTTTATGTGGCTTGTTTCCAGAATTTGCTTCCTTTACTTCCTTCAATTTTGAGTCACTCCATAAAAATTTCAGATTCGTTTTCCCTAATTCTACGGTTTACGAGAAGTGCCTATGTATTGCTGAAACAAAACAAGACTTACGTACTCGCATCAATCGAGTTTCTCACTGAAATGTTCAATGCTCAAGTCTTGCTTCAAAAAGCACGTTGTACAACCCAAAACAGCCTATGTTATAATTTCTGAAGTAGAAAACTGCTGCAGTTAATCCCTCAGAGTATTAAAAACTTCAGTCAAGCAATGATCAATTATTCAAATTCAATATAAAATCGGCCATTTTTTTAACACATTATCAATTCAAAAATAAATCAATCTAAAGCAAATTTAGCGTATAGTGTACTGCACTGACATGTTCTACACTCAATACAGAATCTCATTTCAAGTACTGATAGAATTTGTATTTTATCAATTTGACGATAAGCGATCGCTTCGTCTTATTCAGTCATTTCCATAAATAATTTTTTTTAGGTTTCTACCTAATTTTAGCATTCTTCAGTCATAAAGGATAGGACCCACGTACAAATTATGCTTTAGCTTTTCTTGACGAGCCAGGCTTGAGAGTGAGGCGGGGGATATCTTCTTCAACTCCATCCCAACTATTCCGATGCCCATACGTTCTGTTCTTCCTTGCTGGGTGATTGATTCTTCGCTTACTCATACTAAAAAGAATTTACTATCTAGCTCTCAATGGCAAGCTTTTTTTGAAATAATTGAAATGATTCATTATCCCAAGTGCAACATCATTTAAAGACATTACAGACATGGATTTCTTATGCTATTACAATGAGCAATATTATTTATAGCTACTTGTGAGCTCGAATAAGTTCTATTACTTCTGAGGCATCCTACAGGATCATATACTAAGCGTACACATACATGTAAATGGACAGCTGAGAGAAGCGTGGATACATTTGATCTGGGGATATAATTGAAAATAAGTATTCCAATGTTATCTCCATCTACACGAATGGCTCCCACTCAAATAACGTTGCTGCTAGCGGAGTCTGCAATCGGAACTTCCAGCTCATAGCGAAGCTCTATGCCGGAGTTTCAATTTTCACTGATAAACTGTATGCTGTATTTTCTACGCTATTTTTTAGTCGAGACTCCTGATTGCTGTGTATTGATTACTGATTCCATATCATATACTTGAGGCAATGCAAGTCTCTTACAAATCAATCCACTACTTGTCAGTTTGGATTTCTTACATGCCTTACTCCCTGTTTTTCGGCCAAATAAAGCTGTTGTGGGCTCTTAGTCATAGGGGAATTCCGCGTTAGGAAGAGACTGATAACCTTGCTCAGATGGCATTGGACCTACCTATTACTGCAAATGTTGTATTATATTTTATAGAGTACAAGGTTAGGATGAAGCATCTGCATAGAAGCTTCTGGTAGCAAGCATGGACCTCAAGATCTGCAAAGCTCACTCAATTCAAATCTGATCTTGGTCTACCAGAATATGTTCATTTGCACAGGTCACACCAATTGTTCTCCTGACTACGGCAGGGAATCTCTTACTTGACTCACCTGTACTACTTTTTAAGCACCCCTCGCTTTACTTGCATAGCCTGTGCCTGCTTTCTCTCAGTTGGACATTGTCTTATAGGGGGCCTCTTACACGAGCATCTGCATGCCCCAGTGCCCACTCTCTGTACCTCTCAACCCTGCCCATTTACAATGTGCTCCCTTCTTAATACTCCTGCCTGCATGGATTTCTTACATGACTCCCTGAAGTCAGACAAACTGTTAATGGCAAATAATTTCATACAGAACTGGAGGAGTAGCTGCGCTAATGTACTCGTCGGCGATGCGCCCCACTTGACAAGGTAACAAAGTAGGCATAAAGGAATCGAAAGTGAAAAAAATTCATTTCCACAGAGTGGAAATATGATAAAAATTAATATTAAGTGTCTTATATTTACTTGCCAGGCTGTTGAGTACTGTAAAGAATTTAAAGTTTAATTTTTACTGTCAAAAGTGTAGCACTCAGGTATTAGTTGAAAAGTTGTCAAAAAAAAGAACCTTTATTTATTCCAACACGTTTCACCGTTGGTTTTTAAATGCCTTACAACTACTGGTGTGGTGGGGGATGAGGAATGTGTGGTTTAAACTTCCTTTTCCAAGGGAAGTACTCCGCAGTCACGCGAAAAGCCATTCGTACCATGGAATAGAGTATATAAGTAAACTTGCTCAATTTAGTGGGACTATATAAAATAAAACAATTACTCATAAAAACATTGTAATTTCTACATTTTTTGAAAATCAAGGATGCTAAATATCATATGTCATATGCACAAACAAACCGGAACGAGTTTAAAAGTAAGTTTAGTTTTCTTCTTTCCCGGATTACTCTTATATGCCTAAGATGGAGCGGAGGTCGTGCAAATGGGCTGTGACTTATGACTCGTACTAATTAATGTATCTGAAATTACCTGCTCGTAATTTCACGTAACTAAGAGGACTATTTGGATGAATCATTTTACAGTATGCTTCAATACTTCTTGACGTTTTGATGGTGTAGGTGCGGTCTGGGATGAAACAAGAGTACCAACCTACGGAGTATAAGGCATGACAAGGATTGATTCCGATGTTGATTCGGGTCTGTCAATTTTGTTCATTACGTGGAAGCTGGCTAGTTTTTATGCAGTGCAGCAATAGCCGAATTCAATCTTCTTAATACTTTTCATATGATATGAAAACAGTTATTTCAATTTGATACTGATATTGACTGTTTTTCTGTAGTCACTAAATGTTATGAATAATAAGTATTTTTTCTATCATTGTGCATATATATTAATAGCTGAATCCTATAAAATATTGATAATGTATGGCTAATTCAATGTATCTAGTGCTATAGTGGGGATAATGGCCAAAAAAAAATTCTCTTTCATTCATTGTGATTTTTCTGAAATCTAGCCTGCCATACATTGGCATATTGTTGCTTCTGTTGATATGTCTAAATGCAATTGTTTTAGTTTCTGCTTTTTACCAAATATTTTGTTTGTGCTTATATACCATTATGTGAGAGTGTATCTATTCAGGATACATAGCCTAACATAGGGTTACTCTATTTAAGTTTGAACTTCAATTTGCAATGAGAGCCAACACATGTTGGGTCTTTTATGGCCTATAAAGTCTCTCTTGTGATCACACATTCTACAAAGAGATTGAAACCTTTTGCTTTGTTTGATCTGAACTAACCTCATAGAAAAATTCTGAAGATATTACCTTGGGACATGTCATATCATGCAATTTTTGACCAAGAGATGGTATGGTAAATGTTTGCTTTACTGTGGCTAACTGCATAAAGCATCCTATTCATCATCATAAAGCTTTCATTTGGATGTCATTGGATTGGACTTTTTTTTTCTGTAGCAAAAACTTGGATTTGAAGGGTTTCAAATCATAGAAAAAGTTATGTTGAAAGATATTCTAACCGTTTTTGTACTAGTGCAATGTAATGATGCAAACTCTACAGAAACTTGTGTTCTATTTTCATGCATTGTATCTACCATTATGATTAAGTTATGTTGTATGAAATTACTAAAACAAGCTCAACCTATCCTAACCTTAATGTAGCCCTAATGTAACTAGGAAAAAGCATTAGAGCTGGATAGATATTGTACAACTTATATTACTTTTCTTGTCTTAAATTTTTTCAAAGTATGTTTCTGCTTCTCAGAAAAAATTGAATGATACCAAACTTAAGGCTATGTAATGAATAAAATGTTTTGTACATCTAGGCATGATGTGAATATTTATTAACTAAGAATGTCACTGGGTGAGCCGTTGATCAAAAAAGGAAACCTTGGACTTGGGAGGTCAAACTTACTTCAGTCTGCCAAACACTATCATTGCCTGCTATCTATGCTTTCAATAATCAATTTTTTATTGTATCTACAACTGTCAGATTAATTATTTATTAAATCTTGCCCAATAGTTCACATCTAGATAACCTTCAGTATTTCTGACACAACATTCAACTTCTCAATACTACTCATAAAGATATTCATTAAGACCTTTCTATCACATTCATACTTACTACATTCAATCACAAAATGTTCAATTGTTTTTTTTAATCTACTGTTGCTCTGTGTACCCTTCCTATTTTTCTCTTCATTCTAGCTGTTCCCATCATGTGTTGCTATGGCTCTTTCTGGTTAACTGAGTAAGAAAGAAGACTAGCAGATCTTCAACAGATGGTAGTTTTTTCAAAAAGAGATGTTTTTAAAAAAAGAAAAGTTGTTCAAACACATGTATGTATTAAGTCAATTCATAAATAATTGCAGTTTTATGGTTTTTCATTCAGTGTATAATACAAACCAAAGTAACCAGATGTAAATCAATCGTATATTAATCATCATTTTCAATGACCTTTTTCTATTTGCCAATTAACTTTTTAATGCCATCCAAACAAAAGTGAAACTTTTGGTTCAGGAAAGCTTTGGATGTTTTTTTTCAATTGATTGCCTTTTAATAAATTTTCTGCCTTGAAAATCATTCTGTAAAGACTTGAAGAAATGAAAATCTGTTGGGGCAAGGGGAGGGTAATGTGGTGAATGGGATAGGTAGTACATATCAGCAGAGTTACAAAATTTATCATTTTCACTTTGGCAGCATGCGGTCTTGCATCATTATGAGAAAGGGTAATTGTTTTTGTATTGACAAGTGCTGGACCTTCATTTCTCAGATTTTCATCCTCACCCTGCAATTGCTCAACATAAAAGTTGGCTTTTAGTGTTTTGTTGTGGCCCAAAAACTCATGATGGATAATACCACAGGGATGCCCAGGGGATGTGTCCAAAATTTTCAACGTTTCTTTTCCTTGAAAATTCGTCCAGCTTAAGTGTGCAAAAGTTTGGGGCAATAAATAAAAAACTCAGTTGATGTTTTCAACTATCGTTACAGGAAGGAAGGTGTGTGTGATTTGCACAGTACATCACAGTAGCTTCTTCTGCTCAAAAATATGTTCCAACCTGAAGTTTGGGCTATTCCAGCGATGGGTACATTTTGAATAAACTAATGCTTTGGTAGTTCATTTTCTACTTGAAAAGTCTTCAATTTCTTGCAGGCAAGAGGAGAGTGACTAAAATGATTATTTTTCTACAGTCAGCAGTGATAACTTTGACTATTCTGTTCCAGAATGTAATTGTGGATAACCTATGAGAGGGTATGCAAGAAACATGACAATCATCATAGTCTGTATTCTCCACTTTTCACTACATTGACACCATTATCATGAATGATCAGATGAATTATGGATGCTTCTATATGGAATTCATGAATGACATTCTTGATCATATCCAATATGTGAGCTGTTGTGTAGGACCCAGAAAATGGTAGCACTCATAGACAACAGGTTTTTATTCTAAGAATTTACTGAGACAAAGCCCAGTCAGGCTGATGAATGCATCATTTAGAAGGCTGGTCCAGATATCTGTTGTAAAACTAATATATATGTTTAGGCTTTTGCTCACTGTTTTTAACTTTTTCTATGATAGGTGAGTGAATGGACAGTACAACAGTATTTTCTGAAATATTTCCTACTTGGAGGAACATTGTTAGGTTTCAGATGTTGGACAAGTCTTGTGAAACCTAGATCCTCAACAATTGAAAATGATTGGTTGTCAACAGCCATCATCTCGCCAATAGTCTAATGAATTGGTTTAGCTTGAGTACTTTGGTTTTGGTTTTTTGGCACTGTCCCAAATCTTCTTGAGGTCCAATGTTTCAGGGAGTGTTCTCTGCATCCCTTACTTGCTAAGCCCTGGGCGTGCTGGTTCATTGGAATCCGTACCTATGGAAATAAATCAAACTTAAACTATTGAATAATTAGCAAGCAAAAAACTAGGTCATTTATATTAGAAATGGATCTGGACAGTGTCACTAATATTTTTACTATATTGTCCAGTAATATACTTAGCTCCATACTGATAACTTTCTATTAAAAGTTTGCCAAATCAAATATGAAAAATTTATTGCTTCTGTGATGGGACAGATTTGCTATTTTAGAATAAATATGTTCATATTTATAAGTTTATATTCTAAGCATTTCTTTGTTCAAATAATTAGTCAGTGATTTATGTAAAAAAAATTGTAGATATTACTTTCTTTTAAAGATACATCATAGGAAACAGAAAGCCTATCACAGGAATAAAAATCTGGGACACTGGAACATAAAATTTTGCACTACAGTACAAACTATAATTATTTACTTAACAAAGTATATTATCACAATAAACATGTTTCCTAACTTCATTGACAATTTCAAACTGTAATTTTGTGTTCAATTCAATAAAGTTCCACAATTACAAAATGTTTATTACCTAGTTATTAACTTATTTGCATAAGTTATATGGAAAGATACATACCAGTTGATGCACTTATTGATGGACTTGGAACTTCTTATTCTTCTTTAAGATTGATTTGGCAGAGAGCTGAAGATGCAAGTGGAGAGCAGCAAGTTTCCTCATGCTGCTTGTGGTTTACAGATACTGTTGGCCTTATTTTAATCATCTCAGCAGCATCAAATTCTTTGTGATGAACTTGTATGTTTCATCATTTTTGAGGTGTTGTGAAATTTTTCTTGCTTTCCTCCTCTTTAAAAGTAATTTACTGCACAAATTGCACTTAATTCTATTTCTGTCTTTTTTGCACTAGAATAAAAATTCCATTCTAAACTTTTTGATGTAGAAGTAGCCATTATTCCACAGTGACAACAGTTACCTTCACACAATGGCTGAGGGTACAACACCAAGCAGTCTTAGTGTGAGGTGTGGATGTGCAATAATGAGCGTTACATACATGCGAGACAGCCTACGTCCCAACCTAGGGCAAAATGTGCACTGCCAATGCCTACCAAATGAACTCTGGGCACAGGAAGGGGTTTTGAAAGAGTCTGTAAAGAGTGTCTGATGAGAGAAATTGTGATTACATTTTCTAAGTAGATGCATAAGTAATTGATGAGTTGAAACACCTTGTAAAGTTTTGCTTTTAAAAGTTTTGCTTTTAAAAGTTTTGCTTTTAAAAGTTTTATGGTATTATGTTGGTAATGGTATTTTGTACAGTAATATATTTCAAAGTATTGGCCATTTTTTACCAATACTGATACCGATGCCCACCAATGCCGATACTTTGTCACATCCCTTATCTTCACACTGTTATCTATACTAGTAACATCCTTGAGTGTTCAATGTATGAAATGAATATTTTCACTTTATGATGCTGTGTTGATAGTCTTGGTAATATTATTCTTGAAAGACATAACTGTTGCTCATAAGGACTTCATGATTTGTTGTGCAGAATAGGTGAGACA
The DNA here is from genome assembly GCA_014899125.1 of Orchestia grillus. NCBI lineage: Eukaryota > Metazoa > Arthropoda > Malacostraca > Amphipoda > Talitridae > Orchestia > Orchestia grillus. The sequence continues at coordinate 16,127 of VOMN01065506.1, forward strand.
TGGCTAGTGGAATGAGCCAGAGCACCATTGCTCAAAAGACATGGGAGCTGAGCAACAATATTGCTGCTGTAAATGCTCTTGATGAGATCTACCAATATGACCCCAAGCAGCAGCAAGATATTCTGGATGCCAAGCCATGGGATAAAGAGTAAGTACAGTTTATAGGTATTCATCAAGTGTTAATAAAATATTTTTGGTGACAATTTTAAGTCATAGCTATAAGTGGTATTTATATTGTAGAACGAGTCTGCTTTATGTGTGGAATTTAGTACACGTTTCTTTTTCAATCAGAATTTCTTGAAGCTTCCAGTGATGACAACAGGGTCTTGTTCATATATTTAGAAAATTATTACTTGCTGACCTGCAACTGTTTGACCTTGTTGGAAACAGGTTCCAAATTTCATTGTTGATCTGTTGTTACTAATTCTTTAGACAGAAAAAATGTTAAATTATTAGTTCACATTGACAGTTTAAAATTTTAATAAGTATGCATATTCAATTTTAAAAATGTATGAATATTAAATAAAAAACTCGATTATTTTGTTTTTGATTACATGCAATGCTTCATCAAAAAAATTTTTAATACTTTTCTTCATACCTAACATTTCACTGTTAATTGTCAGGACAGGTAGAAATTGCTCGATTGTATTTTTCAGACCAAATGATGCTCCAACTGTAGATTTATTGCAATTAGTTAACTAGACATTTTCAAGGCATCAGTGAAGCTGTCCTTAATGAATTTTATGTGGCAGATTGAATTACTTTCATATTTATACATACTTCAGGGTGACAACTTCAGTCATTGATCTTTATTCTGTAAGTTGAAGATGGTACCTGTATTTAGCCCCTATTTTTACTATCTGCAACTGACTAGGTATGGTTGTCATTTTCCTGCTAAGCGAGTGTGTTGTAAAAAATTAGTCATCTTTTCTCTGTTTAAAAAAATTATCAATTGTTTCACATTAAACTTATGACTAGGGATCCCTTTAAATCTACTCCTGTGAGATAGGTACCTATGGTGACTGGTCATTTTTTAAATCTGTAATAAAATAATAAATTTTGTTGGGTTATTGGCATAGAAGATTTTACAAATTATGTGAGAAACCAAAGTAAACTCTAAACTCTTTTGGAATGTGTTGGCCCCTTGGAGGGCATAGGATAGGCAATGGGATTTGATTAGTTAGGTTTGTCTGCTATATGCTATGGGGACTGATATCTTCCCAGGGAAAACTGTTAGATTACTCAGCCATAGCTTGGCCTTTTAGACCTCTATCTTCTGTGCCCACTTTGCTTTCACTATTTTTTATACTTTCGTCACATTCTGTTTTCTGCCTTTTCTTTCTCATTCTTTTTAGTTCAAACTCAATGGTCCCTTCCCTTAGCTCTCTTTGGATCACATTTCATGAGGCTAAGATGCTTTAAACCAATTGATAATTGAATGTGGTATGTGTAGGTCAGAAAACATTGGGTAGATTTCCTCATAAATTGAATTATATTTGTACGAGTAGTAATATTTGTGACATAGTTATAATACAACTAAAAATTGTTTGTAATCATTTCTTATATTTGTGCAGCCCTTACTTCTTCAAATCTATCAAAATATCTGCATTAGCTCTCCTGAAAATGGTGATGCATGCTCGTTCTGGGGGCAATTTGGAGGTGAGTGGTCAGTAACTAGTTTGGAACACATGCTCATGGTAGTCAATAGTATTGATAAAATTATTTTGCTTGTATCATTAAGGAGATTGATTTCAGACTAGATCAGTCACACATCATTTGCATGCCATGCATATGGCTGATCTCCTCAGTCATGCATCACTGGTGAGTGGTTTTGATAACTGAGGAGATTAGTCCTTTGCAGTAAAAGGGTCAAGAAAATAGGAATTAAGATGAGCTAGCCACATTGAACAAAATATCAACACATATTATGCTTGTTCACATTATCACTCAAAAAGGATTGTCTTTTAAGAAAATGAATTTCTCTCAAAATTTACCTCTTAATTATAATGTAACAAGTAAGCTTGTTTTTAAAGAGAACTAGAGCTTATCCATAGAAGGACCATTGAAGGACACCAAAGGCACTTATTTCCAGTGAAACCTGATCTGGGCCACTGGGCTACTGCCAGTATGAACCAAACTTTGAATAAGTATTGTTTAACACATAAATGATAGTCACTGATGATTTCATTTTTACAGTACCATTGCCTGCATTGTACTGTAGAAGTAATTGAAACTTATTCAAGTAGTAAATAAGTGTTAGCAAATTGCTCGGGTAATGTTGATTTGATATAGTAAATTACTGTAAGAAATAGTTGTGGCACGATTCCATCAATGTTGCAGCAATGTCTGCCTATTTCTATCTTCTTCCAGTTTAATCAGCAGTCTAATAATTTGAAACGCATTAGTTGTGGTCTCTAAACAAGTTCTATATCTCTCATGATGAAATTTTCTGTGAATAAAGGGTTGAATTGTGACCATCAAGCTCCTGAAATGGTATTTTTTCAAAAGAACACATGATCCATTTCGATTTATCTAAGGATTCTACTTTTTTAATGTTGTTGGATAGCTTGTTGGAGCCAAATATCCATACATAATCTAGTGTGCAATATTCTCGGTTTTATTTTCACAAATTTAAGAGTTGACTTTTTTACGGTTGTAAAAGACTTTATCTACCAGTTCATTACTTTATTATGCATATATAATTCAACTTAATTGTATAGATATCAGTGTATTTTTGGTTATTGTTGTATTAAAAGAATGTATATGCTGAATTCTTTTTATCCAAAAGGATTTATCTTTTGTACTTTTTTTTATTGACTCCTGAGGATGTAGTTTGAATGCTTTCCTATTGAGTTGGCAAACTTAGATATCTGAATTACCTTCTCAATTAAATTGTTTCAATAATTGCTAAATGCCTAAATTTGAATAAATTATTACTTTCTCCATGGGATTTGACTCTGTGTTGACTATACTTGCATATTACTTTTCTTTCACTCTGGCAACAATTATGTTCAGAAATCCTAACTGGAACTAAGAACATAGTGGAATAAGTAACAAGCTTACAAATTTCAAAGTTAACCTCATCTATGGGAATTAATTTTTTTACTAATCCATTGTACAAGTAATATATATGAAACTGTGCTAGAGTACATGGATGATGCATCTGTCCATATATTGCCTTGTGTGTCTGTGAAAAAGTAAAAATGAGTGAAAGAGCTCTGCATCAAAATTTTAGGGCTAATGTTTGTGAGACCTATTTTTTGTGGTTATCCATGGTTTAAAACTTGCTCTTTGTATGCTACTTGGTTCCATGTACACTCTATTTCTATTTTAAACTTGATTTTTTTGTGCTCTTCATTTCTTGTCATTACTAAGTCAGTAATGTTTGTATTGAGAGCCTCTACTGTGGCAGCTCATCATTAAATGTACTATGCATACCAATTTCCTTCAAATACTTGAAACTTTGATTCTTCTTGTATACAGTTACTGCTTTAGTTTTTGTCACTGAACAAATATCTGATAAGATTAAAGGGCTCTTACTCTTCATACTTTTTCCTACTTCTAACACCATTTTTGTCTTCAAAACTGCATTTTTACCACTTCCCGTGGTACTCTGAATAAAACTAATAAATCCATGTTCCCAGGTGATGGGGATGATGCTGGGCAAGGTGGACGGTGCCACCATGATCGTCATGGACGTGTTCGCGCTGCCTGTGGAGGGAACAGAGACTCGAGTCAATGCCCAGAGCCAGGCCTACGAGTACATGAGCACTTACGTTAATGCCGCCAAAGAGGTAAGCTGGATGTGATGTGTAGTTGGTCGGTGTTCTCTGTTTGGTTGCTGTCTTGCTGGAGCTGTGAGCTGCCATCTTGACTAACTGCAGCGCACCGAAAAAAATTTGGTAGACTAGGACTTGAGTGAAGTCTGTGCTTGATTTATATTAGTTTAATTATTGTCAGAACCAATTGAAAATTATTTTAAGAGTAAGAAAGGAAAGCTATGGTGGTATTTTTCAAAATATATTTATTGCAAAATGTAGGCTCGTTAGCCCAAACAATTGCCTAAAGTATACGAACTTGCACGAACTGTGATTTCTCACTTGTCAAGGTGCATAGCAAGTCGGTTGATTTTAATGGAGTAGAGAAAGTGCAGTGGGTACCGTGCATTATTTATTTCGAATACCATCTATTGAGCATCCAAATTTGTAAGAATTTTCTGCTAAGCACTACTTTGCTGATTTCAGAAATCCTTCAAAACGTAAATTCCTAAGTTTGCTTGATATTTATCTACTATTGATTTTTAATTTAATACGCTTCCATCACAATACATTTGTGCTGGCATTGGAAATAACTTAGGTTTTGATATAGTTTTCATCTTTACCTTCTGTGAGGTAATATTCACGACATTTTGCTTTATTTCTTATACATAACTGCAACTGTTTTGTATGTTATTAGTCTTGGATTATTGAATTTTCAAAACGTATTTTAAATATGAATGTAGGAAACCATTATGGTGGGCCCCGTAGGATGCTCTGTTGCTCTTGATTATTATCTAACTGTTCCAGGCGTCTGCACCTGTAATTTTCGCGTGGATTTACTCGAAAATTTAGGGTTTGCTCCTTTGAAAGAATTTCATCATAATATGAGCTCGACAGGTTCGTGCATAAAAAATCCTGATGAAATTTAAATCATTCGTTGTATAGAGAAAACTATTATAAAATTAAAATAATTTGACTACATATTGTTCTTGATATACGTATTACGTGAAAAAGATCTGTGTATAATGCAGAAATACTGAAGATCCTTCTGCAATTTTTGAGTGTTCTTTTTTTAAAGAGGATCTGTAACAATTTGTTTCATTTTGTGTCTGGCACAGACGATAAACTTCCAATTTTAATAAAACGCAGTTAAGTAAAATTCCTCCAGTCCAGATTGTAAATTTGACATTGATATCACAATTAGCTGTGCTAAGCGTGGCCTTGAGCGATGTGAGTAATTAAGAATCCATTTGAATTTTGGTTGATTTCATTTAGGTGACACTTCTGTTCTGTGAGTTTTACTGTGACCTTAGCTTCTTATGTAGAGAAATGGCAATGAAAATTTTCATGATGTTCATTTCAAAGGTTATGAGCATTGCCTAATTGACTGCAACATTGTCATGCGTGGCGTGGGGGGTTATTTTATTACTCTTTTACATCGCGTAATTTTTCGATTATTCTGAGTCCACTTGTAGTTCCGCGCGAACTCGTATATTCAACTGAATTGGCGTTATTCATAATTTGCTCTCACCGCCTGATTTCTCGGAAAACTATTTCTAATTCAACATGAAATATATTATTTCTGTTAGTCATACAATGACAGGAAGTTCTGTCCTGTTAATTGTCTTGTGAATGATCTTGAATTGACCGAGCGACAAGAATTATATGGTAAGCGTGTCGATGAGGTCAAGGCTCACTAGATTAGATAAGTTTCTGTTTCATTTCGTCAATTTTCAGAATCTTTCATTAACGCGGATTACGAGCTTTCCAATATGCTCGATTAGATCTGAGGTGTGAACACAGGCTCTAACGCACCTTTACGTTTCTCACGCGTTCAATGAAATAAATCCTAACCAATCAATAATACTGAAATAATGACTCTACTCGGGAAACATTAGGGACGTTAATAACGGAGACCTCAACATGTTGAAGACGTGAGAAAGACCTAGATACCACGAAATTCTGTAGGAGCAGGGATTACATTAACACGATTAGAGGGTAATAGATAACTGCGGTGTAGGCCAGCCGATGGCGTGCAGGTACATGGGCGCTGAAGCAGAATGCCAAGACAGGCGAGTGGGGCTTGATTTATAGGATAGATTACGCATGTGCAATTACTTTTCACGTGATACCCTTAGGATATTTTCAGTTGAAAATTCAAAGTAACTCTGCGTATACACTAATATCCACATCCTATTTATGAAAAACAATAAATTTTCTATATCTGTTGCTCATCTTTTTCATGGGTGCCAGAAAACCCCCATGAGCGATCTCGGTTAGAAATCTATTTTAACCTAAATATCTATAGCAATAGGGTTACAAGTTCCCAACTAGTTGCTTGGTGAAGCAAAAAGACTAAAATTATGAAAAAAATGTTAGACGTTTTTCCTGGAAAAAACATAAGGGTATTCCCTTAGGATATTTTCAGTTGAAAATTCAAAATTCAAAGTAACTTTGCATATGCACTAATATTCACATGCTATTCATGAAAAACAATAAATTTTCTACATACATTTGCTGCTTATCTTTTTGATGGGTGCCGGAAACCACCTTGAGCAATCTAGCGATTTTGGTTAGAAATCCATTTTTACCTAAATATCCATGGCAATAGGGTTACAAGTTCCCAACTAGTTGCTTGGTGCTGCAAAAAGACTAAAATAATGAAAAAAATGTTTGACGTTTTTCCTGGAAAAAAAAACAAGGGTAAATGTGGATGTGGACTCCTTAAGAGTCGAGTGATGTAATTCTTAGAGCGTTGCATGGTATCGAGTGCGCAGCCCTTCTTCAGTAATTAATGCCCTTAGACGAGAGCACGAGTTCTCACACTGAAGGCTCCGTTAAAATGTAACACCATTGTCAAGGAGAAGCTGGCTGCCCTCTGATTTTGTTAGGGACTACATTTTTCAACAGACTCGTAGCTGTAACGAACGAGATTTTTACATGTCAAAATGCCGAAATGAGACATTTGTATTCAAAGAGAAGCGAGATAAACAGAAGGTTTATAAAACTAATGTTCCTATATAGGATCAAAGTCAATATCCTAATTTACCAGAGATTAAGACATTAAAAGTCCGGTGAGCAGGTGATGGATGCTTTACATGACGTGTTCTTAAGTCGTTTTGTCGAGGTTTTGAGCGCGTGGGAGCCTGCCTGAGCCATTGATGCAGCGTCCTGTGGTACGGCTGTTGTCTTTAGAGTGCGAATGATAATAGTGCTTTCCTCCCGCTCTTCGTAGTTGAATAAGTTGATATTGCTCTTCCTGGGTAGAGGTGTTATTTTTCTTTTTCGAATGTGTGCCACGAGTGGTCACAATAACATTAATAAATCCTGGTAAAGGGAATAATGAATTTCAGCAAAATTCTCTGTTCCAGTTGTTACACCATATTGATTTCTTTGATAGTGAACAACGATTTGAAACTATAAGATAAAAAAAAATCATTTTACGTTGCAATATCTTTTTAAGTAATCTTTCTACACAAAAAAGATGTATCTAGTCTTCATTCTTAATGATCTACTGACCAGCTCCATCCAACAAAATTGTTAGGGTTATCCAGTTCTAAATCCTTCAGGTCGGTCGCCAGGAGAATGTGATCGGTTGGTACCACAGCCATCCTGGCTACGGTTGCTGGTTGTCTGGCATCGATGTGAGCACTCAGCAGCTGAACCAAAACTACCAAGAACCTTTTGTGGCGATTGTCATCGACCCTATCAGAACTATGAGCTCCGGCAAGGTCAATATTGGCGCCTTCCGCACCTATCCCAAGGTGAGCACGGGCGCTATCCACGCCTGCTTGATGTGGGTAGGCATGCAAATGAAGCGTTTGCACGCTATTGATTTTCAATCCTGAGTTTTGGAAGGTTTGGTCCGATGGGATTTTCTGTGCGTTATTTCGTAGTTTAGCTACCAGGGTCAATTTGAAAGAAAAATTGTTACTTGAGTACATGTCCTGAAGACCTTCTTGTCTGTTTCTGTACCACCATATTATTAAGATGGTGTCTGAGATACACAAAGAATCAAGCTTGGGGAAGTAATATGTGCGCAGCCCTTGCAAGATGTATTTACAATTGACGTTAATTTAAAGTTTTCTTTCGCTCAGAAGTGGAAAAACATGCATATTATGAAATTCGTGGCGTGTTTCATAATTAATCGTTGACCGACAATTATGAGTTTCTTTGTAGAAACGGAGGTTAACCATAAATGGCCTCGCTTCACATCAAATATCTGTTGTAAAAATCATTCCAAGTGTTTTTCAGTATTGATTTTCGCATTATTATAGTTTAAATATAGGAGTCGTTTAAACCCCAATATTAGGACTTCATTCTAGTTCTAGTTCATGTATGAAGTTGTTTTGCCATTAGGGTTACAAGCCTCCGGACGATGGGCCCTCGGAATATCAAACGATCCCACTGCATAAAATCGAAGACTTCGGCGTCCACTGCAACCAGTATTATTCCCTAGAAGTGAGCTACTTCAAGTCTGCATTGGACAAACGCCTCCTCGATTCCCTCTGGAACAAATACTGGGTCAACACTCTGAGCTCATCGTCTCTACTCACGGTGAGCTGCTCTGTTCGGCCCTTGCCATTACTCTACGAGAAAACGTCATTTTATTAGTAATGTATCATATTAGGGCACCATGCGTTCTTAGTTTTGGGTTGCAGTTTGTATTTTTTTTATAGAAAAATTAGTCTTGGTAGCGTAAAGTGAGCTATCTTCCATAGCTCTCTTCTCCCTTAACTCAGGATCAGAGCTACCGAACGAGAAACTTCCTTCTTGTGCCGAGTCTTTTGAAGTAAAGGCATTTGACCGTTTAGGCAACTGTACAAGTAACATTTTTCTTCGGTACCCTTGAGTTTATTTGACCATGAAGTGGAAGAAAATAGACCATTTTCATAATTTACTCACTCGACAGTAATTCCCCTACTAATAAATCACTCTTTAGTTTATTTTTTGGAGTACCTGTTGACTTCTGTCTCGTTTAAAAATTTATGTATTAATAGCTATTAGTGTATTATAAAAGAGTGAGAAATAAAATAGACCATTTTACTTATTACGTTAAAGGAAATCGCGTATGGAATGTTTTTAATACGTGCATACGATTAAATTTCCGCAACATTAGAGACCACGCTTTCGTGGTGTATTCCTCATTTGAGTTATATTTTGGAAGTCTATAGATACTGAGACATAATTTATTTTATTTTAATTTTGTTCGAACTTTTTAACTGACGCTGCGATTCGCCCGATATTGTTATAACCCTTGGTAGGATTGTAGTATTGAAGTACATTCATATGTACCAGTTTTGCGCTGCTCGTCTCTGGGAGCTTTCCGATTTTCGTATCATGCGATACAGTCAGGTATCCATGTATTTTTTTCGACTGTTGTTGAATAATTTTTCTTAATTTCTGACCCGTTCCTTCAGAAGGCATAGGATAAGCAAGAGGGTTAAGTAGGATAGATTTGTCTATCGTATACTATGTTGACTGGCGACCCCAAAAGGGTTAGAGGTAAGTTAGGTTAGATCAGCCATAGATGGGCCTTCAGGACTTCTATCTTTCGTGCTCATTTTACTTCCTTCAGTTTCGACACCTTAGCTTTCTCTTCCTTGTCTTTTCTTCCTCATGATTCTACAGTTACTATTTCTATGCTCGCGGGGTCCCGCCTTATGCATAGATTCCCCGTATCTACAGTCAAAACTTAATAGTCTTTCTTTTTAGTGCGATAGTCTGAGTCACTGAAGCGCTGCAATCACTATTACTACTGTCACGTTCTTACCCGTTTTCTGTACCGTTTCTGGATCGTAGTTAGTTTTCATTGCTCGAGACGAGACTAAAGTGCCACGCTAGTTGTCTGAACACCAACATGCGGTGAGGTTATTGTGCAGAATGCAATGCGTGCGTTTCTTTAGGGAACATTTAGCGAATTCGAGATGTCACCGCACAAGATGAGTAGAAAATGAAAACTGTATCCTATTCTCGTGAGATGATTTTCACTGACAAATCTTTGTTTCCATGGTTTGCATGCTGTACAAAAGGTTTTTGCTGTATTCATCTGATAGGTATTGCAATCTATCCAGCACCAGGAACAAAGGATTCTCAAGAAACGAGACTCAAGTCTAGAAAACACCGCTGAAGAACCTCCGATCAGGATCGTCTGGCTCCCGTTGTTGCCTGATAGGAAGTTAAGCGTCGGACACGTCTGGCCACCTCATTTTCTGAGGCGCGACTCTCTGGTGCACTTACTTGTTCGTCCAGTACCATGCCGATTTAACCAACAATGCTCGATTCATATGCTCCTTATGAATTCTACTGACATCCTTCGAAGATGCATCAAATTTCTTTGGCGAAAATTTAAAAGTCCCTATGTACTCATGTTGCTAAGCAGACAGAAAGAACTTAATGAATCATTAGATACAATGATGTTGCTCGAATGTAGCGATAATCCGTCTGACATGTGGTAATTTCATTCAACACATGTCGTTTGACTATTTAATTTAGCTTCGTTCAACAGGTTGTATCTTATTCAACAATTTCATTTGTTTACGTTCCATTTCTGAAAACCGAAGTGACACTCGGAAGTCCAACTAGTATCACAATGACGTTTGAAAATGAAATATCTATTTTTTACGTACATACGAGAATAGGCGAGCCGGAGATGTCTTCGCAGCAAACTCTCTCTTGAATCATTTCCACCAAATATCTTGTACGTACTGCAATTCTGACGTGTTTGCTGAAACAGAACGCAGACTACACGACGCAGCAAATCGTGGACCTGAGCGACAAGCTGGAGACTTCGGACCCTGTGAGTAGCCGGTCGCTGGTCACACAGCACGACGCCGGAGACAAGAAGGGAGAGGATAAGCTGAGCCGCGTCACCAGGGACTCGTGCAAAACCACCATGGAGGTGTTGCATGGTCTCATGGCACAGGTAAATGCCTTTTAATTCATTTTTTCACATAGGCTGCATAGGATAAAATATCACGCTTTGTTATTCATTTTGTATTGCTTGGGATATTTTTACAATCGTAACGTGCTATTTGCTGTACCTGAGGGTGGCGCTCAGCTCCACATCATTTAGGGCTGGTTGCGAGTGTATCAAAAGGCCATAATTTTTTTACTTGTTCTTTAAACGAAAGGGTATAGCCTTACGATATTTTTTCAGATTTTTATTCAAAGTCTCCAATCATTGTGAAATCATAAGGTTTAGTTAATAGTCATATTTAGAACACAGAAGAAGCGTCGGTTTTATTTTTTAACTGATTTCGTGTTAGTAAGAAGTTTTTATGTTAGTAAGAAGNTATCGAATTTTTCAATAAAAACGAAGGGGTATAGCCTTACGATATTTTTTCAGATTTTCATTCATAGTCTCCAGTCATTGTGAAATCATAAGGCTTAGTAAATAGTCATATTTAGAATACAGAAATAGCGTCGGTTCTATTTTTCAACCGATTTTGTGTTAGTAAGGAATATTTATGTTTTGTTCAGTACTTCAATATGATTTCAGATTTAAATATCACTTCTTGATGATCAATAAGGTACTGTAATTTGCGAATCGTTTTCCCTATTGATTACCGAACATTTCATCAGATGAAACTGGTTTAAAAATTCTACTTTGAAAAGCTACAAAATAAAACAATATCATCCATAGACATCGAGAGATTCATGACGTGAACAAAAATGCTGCCTTTGAATCTCAAGTGCAGTAATTATTCACGAAGACATTAGTACATTAGTGCAAAGTATCGTTCACCCTGAAAAACTATTTCATTTAGAAATATAATACAATATCGTTAGGTCATCAACAAAATTATGGGCAATGCTGACTGAAATTTTCGCATAGCATTTCGTCGACTTATTGCACTGATATACATCAGTTAAACGCTGTCATTTATGTGGTATTCTTGCCAATGTTCTAACGAAAAGACCAATGTAACAGAAAGATTAGTTCAGATATCGAGCTTGAGGCTGTCGTTAAGCTGATCGGATTATCACTGTGTGTTGCGGTAAGTTGCCTCCTGGATACAAAAACTTTTCGGACTCGTCAATTTGCCGTCGTGGTGTTGGAGTTTTGACGTTTGTTGCGCTAAAAAATCCATTCGTAAACTCTGTGATCGATTTAGTTTATCCACTCAATTTTCATTTGGTAGATAGAGTATTATTTTCTCTTTAACTTCCGAGCTGGTTTATTTCGTTGAAACTGTCTGCTTTTTGTATTCGTTCAGCTGATACCAGATTAACTTCTATGATGGAGCATTTCCCGAAAAATTATTTACTAACTTTAAAATTTCCATATGATATTTTTTTTTCAACATGTTATAAGTGGCCATTCTACCCTAATCGGAAAAAAGTTTGTCGCACATCGGAGAAATGTGAATGTATGTATTGAAAACCATCAAAATTATTAATTTGTTGGACCACGTTCTCACTGTCTACAAGTTTCGCTCGATTATGCAGATTCTACAAGAATTTGCATACAATCTAAATCAATGTTTGTCGTATGTACAAACAAACTTTGAGAGAGATCTTCCAACGAAAAAAGAAGGAATCAAACAAATATTTGTCCGCAGTACCGGGAAACGTTGAAAAAGAAGGAATGAATCAAAGCAAATATTTTTCCGAAGTACGGGGAAGCTTTGAAAAAAATCTCCCAACAAAGAAGGAAGAGGTGTTGAGGCTCTCAGTTCCCTCTCCAAGTGGACGTACAAATTTCCGATAGGGCTTAAATCCTGAGCTGTGGAGGCCGCTCCATAAAAGAAAATGATCCCTCGTGATCTCTGAAACAATCTTGCACTACATGAGACAGGTCGATGAGAGCATTGCGGTCTTGGAAATTACCAGAACTATTAGGAAAATAAAAATCCGTAGACGGGTGTACTTGGCTACCCAAGATTTTAAATGAGCGTGAAATTTCATTTTTTTGCTGCCCAATGATGTCAAACCTAATCCTAGCCTTGTGAAGCAACCCGAGATCATAAGGCTACCACCGCAAGCCTGTAGTATTGCAGCAATGCATGAAGGGAGAAAGGCTTCATGGGCTTCCCATCTTACTTCAACTCGGCAATCCTTCTAGAACAATGTAAACCTCAATTCATCTGACCATAGAATGCGTTTCCGTTGCTCTACAGTTCAATCTTTGCAGTCTTTTGTAAATTGAAGCCAGTTCGTTCGATTAGCGTTACTGACCAATGGTTTCTTGAGGGCTGCGGAGCTTCTTTAACCCATTCCCTTCTGTTCTCGGCGCTAGATTTTCTTGGAACGTACTAGTCAACTGCTGAACACTTTCCCATCGGGGTTTCCTTTTATCAATCATTTCAGAAAAAGCCTATCACTAGTATTCAGAATGTAAGTTCAGTAATTACTACCAGTAAATAACTGCTCTGCACTACGCTTTCTCCATTGAGTAGTTGAAATTTGCACAAGTCAAAGTTTTATGTCCATCATTCGAAACATTTCTCTGTCGGATTTCTTAGCCCGGTGCAAACCTATGAATTATCTTTTGTCAAAGACAGAGGCTTATTTGTATGTTTTTTTTCCCAGCGGAAAGATTCATGCTTGCTCCCGCTGAGAGTGCAGATGCAGTACTGACTTTCTGTAACACGGAACGCAACTATTCATACCAGAATCTTTTCCTTCAGGTGATGAGGAAACCAGTGAAAAATTGTTTAAATTATATCTATATTTTACCAGAGTGCGGCCAAATTTTCAGCAGGGTAGTGCAGATTGTATTCTTTGTTGAAAGTATGAAACATTGCAGTCTCGCAACTTCAACTGCGTGCTTTTTTTCAGGGACCGTAACTTGTGTCAAGAAAATACTCTTATAATTGAGGCTCGATGACTCATTGGTAATGCTGATAGATCTTTTCATGAATCAATTCTTACATCATTGAAATATGAATTTCATTATCACAGACGAAACTGTTTCCCTTCGCTTTTCATTTATCACTACATTCGTGAACTTATCGTACTTTACAGGGCTTAACTCACTTAGATACACCGCTTCTTTGCCATATATTAAGTTCAAAACTACGTTATGTAGCAATAAAAGTAATGCTGTGCAGAGGGGCAATGCGTTCAGTATTCTTGCTTCGGTCAGGGAGAAGTTTGATGCCAGGTTCGCAGCACTCGTGTTTGTGGAGCGCTGCAGTGTTCTAGACAAAGGGATATTACTAGCACATTTCATTCTCACTTTTGAAAAGCGGTTTAGGATTGAGCTGGTAAGTTTAGAGCCTGAAATTTTTTAAAATTAACTAAATGAAAAATATATAGTCAGTGAGGGTTCCTTTACGCCCGACCTTCACCATTGGTTGGGAAAGTTAATAACTTTTCTTCTAAGATAAACATCAGCGAGTACCATGCCACCAGTTGATTGATTTACCGTAAAGGTCAGCTTCCAGTAGCAGCTTTTAAACAACCCAAAAACGAACTTAAACGATGCTTTTAATGGCGCACCAACCAGCTTGGTACAAATAAAATTGAGTTCTCCTGGGTAGCACTGTCATAAATATCCTTATTTTTGTTTTACCGAGACCTTCTTCTGCGACTCAGGGCTGTTGCAGGAATGCTCTCGAATGCAGCAGCTATTGAACATTTTTACTGGGTGTGATCCAAATTCCGCGAATGACCTTAATACCAGTGTAAGTTACCCACTGCATTTAAAGTTGACAGAAGTTTACGGTGCTAGACGCGCCGCTCGGAAGCAGAATGTCGCAAATGTGTTTGCCTTAACCGGACGGAAGTAAGTATGCGGTCAGCAGCGCATTTGTGCCATGCTTACATATACATATATGGTAACAATTATGCAACCAAACAAGTTTAGGTTGGGAGAGAAGAATGCCTTCAAGAATTTTGCAGTAAACAATATACTTTTTGCTACAGATATCAATGAACATGAGTCTACTGACTCGAAACGTCCGATTTTCCTACATGTTGGAAAAATAAATTTAATATATGAATTCTCTCGGTGCGGCTCTATTTGCCTTCCTCTTTACTTTGAAACAGTTTTGCAGTTATGAGACAGTTTTAGCAGAATTAGTAATGAGCTACATAGCTTTTTTAAACTAAAGCACCCCAACTGCAACCAAATGGTTAAAGAGGCAACTTTCTTGCTTTAAAATAAAGCCAGTTTTATTGCAGATATTAAAAACAATGATCTGGGAACAGGTCAAAGTACAAGACTCCGACCACGCCTATGTTGGTGGCTTACAGCCGCTGTGGGAGTGTGCCAGAAAATTCTGGGGTTGTCAGAGACGAGCTGAGGGAAATATGATTCCAAGATTTGGAGGTCATGGAAGAACGGTAATAAAGTAGGTGGGATGTACGTACGAGTATGATGGCCCCTTCATTGTTGGAGCATTAAACAAGATTGCAAACACGAACGCTACAGAAAAACTGCGAGCGGCAATTTTTTATTTTAACCTATTGCGAAGAATTTCACCGACACTAGCCATACCTTTTATCAAAACAACTCCAAATAAAATTTCTGTTACGCACTTTTCTTTCCCATTTCACCGCGAAAAGTTTTGAAACACGTCAGAAAATAGGGACAAATCTGTTAAATGGAGTATTTTTCTAGTTTATTGACTAAATGAAGGGTCTATGTTAAAAAAAAGTTGACGTGATATAAAAAGAACTGGATCATTTCTGGATCCAGCAGTTAAATAATGGTAAAAGACTGCTCGGCCTAACTAAACAAAGATTGCATTTCGTAGCGTAATCTGCTACAGGGAAACCCTCGTTAGATAAGTATTTCTCCAATTATATTTTTACATACCTGAAAGATTTAGTGAACTTTTTTGCCTAAATTCAAAATAGGAGTTATAATTCATGGCCGTCATTTACTAGTAGCAATATTACTGAAGCTCCGCACTAATGCAAGGTCTACATATCTCCAGATATCTTTCCTGCGAACCAAGGAAGTTTTGATCGTAAGTTGAGCACTAAAACTCTGCTAAAATGATAAAGAAGTGGTATCTTTGCGATTCAGTGAATCATTACGTCTAAGATACAATAAAGGATTACTTAGCTAGAGAAGAAGAAATAATATATGAGATGATACATAAAAGAATGAAGATTTTGAAACATGATTGTAATTTGTTAAAAACATGAAACAAAAAAAGTTCAGTGCGAGAAAAGAATAAACTGTGAGCCAGTGAGACCTTATCTCTAGTGAACGCAAGACATATTGTTAAATGTATATCTAATGTATTTGTAAAATACATGTGCGTTACATGGAAAAATATTCTTTGAGGGGAAAACCATTATATCAAAGAAGCACTCTTTACACGACACAAACAAGTTATAAGCAGCAATCATGAGGGACGGAACATGGGCTCGCGGGCGCGTCGCAGCAGCTAACAACCATCTGGCGTGTCCTGGGGGCTCGAAGCAGCCTTCAATGATGTCAGATAATAGTGTTGCTCAACATACGCTTACTGGACGCTAGAAAAAAGTTACGATGAAGATTTCAATATTTATAGAAATAAAGCTACGCAGATATGAAAATATGAAAAGGAATACTCTGTAGAGTTTTCTGCAGTATGATTTCAGGAGGAGTGAATAATTCATCTTATGAACTGGTTCTAAAAAATACGAACAAAAGAATGCCTATTTACCTATATTTTATACTCGCAAAGTCCATGGCTTTCTCAGTCACGTCACATTTTTAAATCACAAAACATAGGTTTTCCAAAAATTATCCTATGGATCCCTGGTCATCCGCATCATGCCAGCTACTATGGAAGGAAATTGATGACACTTTTCGCTCTGCATCATGTTCACTGTCGGGATGTTCGAGAATATTCTATTGAATAAATTTCTCCCAATGCACTACAAAAAATGGGAAACAGTTCGTTTCTTGAAATTTCGTAGATCAATGCTTCTACAACAATTTTTCTTATTGTATGAAAAGTTTAATTTTGGTATTAACTTCGTATTAAAAATATATCATATGCAATATTCACTTGTAAAAATACATTTTCCTAGGGCTATTTAAGTTTTTATATACGATGTATGGAAACCTACCATCAAACAAGAATTTAATTCTGATTATTGACTGATGATAATGAATACATGCTTGTGAAGGAACATTTTTATTTCTCACTGTACCAAAACTGCTAAAAAACAGGATAATTTTTACGTAAAAATGCTGCTGCTTTCGTTGCATTTTTCCAGATCTGTTTGGAGTTATTGGTAAATTTATTGTTGACTGGAATTCCAAAATGACCTGATCTTACTCCTCTTCAATTGCCCAATTGGCTGTGGCTTATCTAAAAAATCTTACATACATATCAATGATAAAGTTTTGCAGGATACAAAAACAAATATCATTTCAAAGCACGTACTTATGATTGATATAATGATAAAGCTGCGTTATGGAATTTCGGCCCTGTTTTTTTCAGTCAATTGAGAACGAATCGTCGCCAATGAACGATATTCTACACGCCTATTTTCATTCGTTGATATATTTTCATCAGTGCTGCATTCTGCAAATTATGTCCACAAATTCCGAATCCACAAACTTGTGGATTAACGAAACGTTTGCGGACTTGCGGTCAGGTCTTGAAACTCCTAATATTCGTGAAAATTATTCTGGAGTTGAGGCAAAACATTGCCTCAAGAAACGACTTCGCGTCCCAGACGCAGTTCGTCAGTGTTACTGATGACGACCCGTTTTCATGTGTGGGAGCACATGAAAGCACGCTAACATTAATATCTGGAGATGAGATTAAAGAAGACTTAGAAAAGACCTTGACGATATGGAACGAGGTAATCGTAAGCAAAACGAGCCCCTTCTCCTTAGACCGGTTTCCCTTGCAGTGCAGCGACAGTTGGGTGGACCCTTTCCTGAAACACAATGCCCCTGTACACACCTGCGTGACTATAGAAAGGCATTTCAATATAAGTTCGGATATTTTGAAACCAAAGAGAGGAGTATTATCATCCGAAACTATGAAAAGTTGATGTTCATGGAAGGAAACCTTCACCTTTTGAACGAAAAGTAGAATTTGGAAGAGCAGGACGTATCAACAGAGTGGTAGCTTCAGCATTGACAAATTGATCGGTTTGATGTTTAATATAAGAGTTTAATTCAGTATTAATTGTGAATTTAGTATTTCGAAATCCCTTGGTAAGTAATTATTGATTTTTATTGCACATTCTTAGGCGTTTGCAGATTTGCGGACTTGCATTTACAAATAAAAAACTAAAAAAATTGCAGATATGCAGTTTGCAGACGAACACAATCATTTTTATGATTTGCGAACTAACGACGAAATTGCGGAAACCCAACACTGATTTTCATACATTTTTACACCTTGTGCAACAAATTATTTTAGCGCCTAAAAAATAAGAAATCACTCAAGCCGGTCATCTTCACAAATTTAAAAACGTGACTAAAGTCCATCGTGAAATTGTCACGTTTCTCTACCAACGAAGGAAGTTTAATTGCAAACCTAAATAAACAAGGGAAAGGAATGCTAACATCACAAACTTTCGTCTAGTATCGCTACTCGCGCAGAGTTGGCTGGGTCCGAGCAAGGAAGCTAATGTCCAGTAGGAGCTTATGGCTCATTCCGGTTGGCGAGGGGCCGTTAATGTCAATTTGTTATCTTGATGGACGTACTGCGAGGTCTGAGGGAGCCCCTCAATCCGCTTGACGGTCGACAGAGAATCCTCCAAGAGATCCGTGACAGAATAATTGACAACTGACGTCCTACATTCAATGCTGTTGGCTGGAAGGGAAGATTCTCTCTACCTCTCGTCTGTGATAAGCAGCAGGGCTGTTGATGGAGTTCAGGTCGATTCGAAGCGTTTCAACACCGTCATCGCCTGCAACTGGCTTAGTTCTAGAATAAACGTTTCTTCTCTATATTAAGTAAATTCAATTGTTGGCCTTTTGCAAAGTTTTGTTTTGAACACATGGGCAAAGAAAGCTGCTTGCATGCTTAGCATATATATTGACTCGAATTGTTATTGTACTAAAAAGAAAAATGAACGTTTCGACCATAAAGGCCATTTTAAACATTTGGAACAAATCGGAAAAACTGAAACACAAAGAAATAGTCTTAGGAAAAACATTAAAATTCAGCCAATTGTAATGATAAGGACTGTGTGTTGTTTAAAACAGGTTTGTCTGACAGAATATACAAAGATTCTAAAATTTATTAGTCGTTGGTACCAGAAGTGCATCGCGATTTCGTTAATTGAATTTACTTTGTTTCCTAGATATTTCAATATTTTATATTTAATTAATATTTAAATGCAATATAAAATTAATATTTTTGTCTTTAACCTTCGTCTACTGAATTTCCTGTTCTTGACGGGCTTTATTATTCAGTAAGCCCTTCTGTGATTTTTCGACTATGTTATATTTTCCGAATTTATTGCTTGTACTGTAAGAGATGTTAAAAACACTCCTATATTAGTATCCACACTAACTACTTAATAGGGAGTCAAAAGCTAAACAGAATTTCCAAGAGTCAATACATAAAAATTGCAACGTTTCGATGTATCTAAGATCAACATTAAGCTAATGTATCTAATATGAACAAAATTGAGTTCAAATCATTCCAATTAGTCGAAATCCTTATTACTTGACACCACGCTAAATTGCACGAAACTTTACTAGATAAATGTGTATTGGAATCACTGGTTTACTTTAATTCAGCCAAAACTCCATTCACTTCCCACTGCTCCCACCGGATGTCAAATTGCGGCTGTGGTCAGGACGCTCCTCCAACAGGTTCACGTTCCTACAATACTGGTGTTCGCATATCTATTCAACAATTGACAGGCCTACAAATTCACTGCATTTTCATTGTGGTTTGATTTATATTTATATATAAGACCTTCATAGATAAGTTAATGGGGAGTTGGTAGTATTTATTTACTTATTTATTTATGGGTATTATATGACTCTGTTCATTTGAAGATCGGAGGAGCTGAGCTTGTGATGCCTAAGTATTTTCACGTTTGCACGTTTGCAGCTGCTCTCAACTCCTTCTCTCAGAACCCCAGTCCCTTAATATTTTAATGTACATGCAACGCAAACATGCGTTATAACTCAAATTTAGGTACATTCTCGCCTGTAGTTAAGCGGCGTACTACCTAGAGTCTCCTACTCATCCGGCAGGCGCTATTTCAATGTTATTAAGTAGAACTTTTTTCAGTTTTGAAAATCTATTTTCGAAAGGCTTACCACATGAAAAAAGAGTTAAAACTATGTAATAAGATACAACCTGTCTCCCGCCCTCCAACGCGTCGAACCACTCTTTTGCGCCCTCTCCCGGCGACATTACGTTACGTTAGGGTTAGGTTGCGCGGTTAGCTTCGTTAGTTTAGCTAATTTGACTTTAATTTGACAATGTAACTTGCATCCAACGGCTGCGCTTACTTGAGAAAACCGTAAAGTTTGCGTCAATACTTTGTGTTATCCGAATAAGTTTAGGTTGCGAGAAGCAAAGAGATTCCAGATAAAAATAAGGGCAAAAAGAGCCGCACCGACAGAAGTCATATACTAAAATTATTTCTCCAAGATATTATGTAACATTATAATTTTTTTTTTATCTTGAAATACAACGTGTTAGTATTGCAACCGTATCAAAATCTCTCTTTATGATATTTTCTGTGCATCCGATAGGTGATCCCTGGACCATCTTGCTTACATGAGACCGGTGGAGGCAAGCGTTAACGTCTTGACAATACTGGAACTCCCAGTAAAATATAAATCCACAGACAGGTATTTGGTCGCCTAGGACATTCAAATATTCCTGAAATTTCATTTTGTTACCCTACAAGATTGTCGAACCTCCACCCGACCGTGTGAAGCACCTCCAGTTCATGACACTACCCCGGGGTCCCAACCCTGTACTGTCGGAGAAAGGCATAATGGCTCCAAAGCTTCATGCGCTCCCCGTTTCCCTCTAACCTGGCCATCTCACTGGAAAAAGGTGAATTCCGATTTATCTGACCATAGGACGTATTTATATTGCGCTACACTGCAGTTTGTGCGTTTTTTGGAAACTGAAAGCACTTCGTACCAATTTCAGATATCTCAATTTGCTGTTTTCCCCATTATCTACCAAAAACATGGTGCACAGGTAACGCACATATACCTTTTCCTCCATACACGGCCGTTGCTCACAATGTCAAACACCGGAAATCAGAATACTCTAGTCTGACAATACTCTGACACAATCACAGTGGAGTCTCAGGTATCTCGGATACTCTGTAACTGAGATGGCTAGTAATTCCTTGCTCAGTTGACGGGTTCCTATTCTACAAGACCCATGGCAAAGTACAACAATTGAACTTAAATCGCTCAATGCATATATGTAGCAATGTATCAAAATTATTTCATGAATTGGTAGCAGAGTAGAATCGTCCGCGCGTGCGACCGTTTCTGTACAACGAGTCGAGTAACTCAAGAGCAGGTATCGTTTCAACAAAAGTCACGGTCATCGCTATCATGGTGACCGTCGTAAGGACCAGCATCTGACATGACAACTTCATGAATGACTGTGCTGTGCTGCGATGCACCTCGGAGTGTATATGAATGGCATGTTACATATCACAGTGTTGCAAATGGAGTCCAATGAAGCATTAATTTGTATTTTGATGTATTTGTAAACATTGACTATTTGTCCTTAAACTACGATACGGTATGCGAATTTGAACTCTGAGTGCTAATGGACATCTCTAAGTTTGAATAGTGCGAGATTATTGCTGTATCTGTATTTTGATGTGCTTAGCCGCGTTGAGTTGATATACAGGCAGAGGTAGTTGAATCTTTGGACGAAATACCGTAGACTAATGTACATAACAAACGGTTGCAACCTTTTCGGGAAAAGACTTGATTCCTTCTACACAAATCGTCACCCCATACTAAACAAAAGCTTAACGTACTCACAGATTGATTGAAATTTGTATCCCCGTTTCACATAACACTTACGTTTAAAGCATAAAGAATTGAAAGCTTCAAAGATTTCATTTTATGGAAAAATATGGCACTACGAATGAACACATTCAGTGGGAACAAGTTCATTTTTACAAAAAACGACTATGCTTCCAATAGTCCGAGGCTAGCTCTCCTACTGTAGTGTTTCACAAAAACGTGGTTTAAAAACAAGAATTTCACCACGATATTTTCTCAGCAACAGCCGATGAATTCAGGGCTCGAACATGGTGAACACGTCCCAGGCCCAAACGAACGTGCAGTAAAATATTAGTTCTTTTTCTAGCTTACTTCTATGCAGCATTGTCACTTACTGGTACAGAGATGCCTAAAATGCTGTGAAAAATGGAATGCAATGTAAAGGAATACCTTCATCATTGGATTTATACTTTGCCCTATTTTTCAAGTAATTTATAATCTTGAAGATCGAGCACCAGTCCGTTCAGGAGTGCTGTAACACAAGGAGTTTGTCACAAGGAACTGGGCGTCCACTTT
This sequence comes from Orchestia grillus, assembly GCA_014899125.1. NCBI lineage: Eukaryota > Metazoa > Arthropoda > Malacostraca > Amphipoda > Talitridae > Orchestia > Orchestia grillus. The sequence goes on from VOMN01065506.1 coordinate 38,327, forward strand.
TGTTAGCGTGGCAAAAGTGGCAGTGTGTGACCAGAAATTTTGAAGGAAACTTTCCGTCTCACTAATGAAGAGCCAATAGACCTGAAATGGTGTCATCTTTATGATTAGTACCCCAGTGACAATCAGTCGTCCGAGGGCTGGCCAACTTTTCAGCCGTCCTTTTTTTTAAATGATCTGATTTTGAGTGCAGTAAAGCCTGACGGAATGGTCGACGAAGGTCTATGAAGCTAGAATGAAAGTTAATATTTTCTGTATTATTTTATTACTTTATGAGAAGAACGACGCAGGTGAACTGATGCAATCTACCAGCTAATGCTCGTGCCTGCTCCATTTAATGGCAATGAAAACCGTAAATTAATTTAAAATTATGTACTTATTATGAAATATTTTATATAATCGACAATTGCTTAGTTGTTCCGCATCCCTTTAAAGTTGACTTGACTTATTGGATGAATCTAATGATTTTGCTAATGTGAAAATTTTTGTGTTGTGTGAAAATGCAGCAGCGATTACAATCAATTCTTAGTCCAAGGGCTCGAAGAGTGACGATATTGTGTACTCTGAGTCAAACATTTATGTTTCCTGAATGCAAGAAAAGATTTCCCAAATCCACCGACGATTCCGGTTTCTTTTTCTTTGGTTATTTGTTGTATGATGTATACGTAAAACAGCCGATACGTTTTTCAGTTCATTTGAGAGCCAAGCTTTTGCCCTATCAATCTATGAATATTAAAGTGTCTGACGAGGTCTTATCTTGAGCGAACTCATTCCGACCCTAACTCAACAAACCCTAAATTGAGATTGGGAATTATCACACATTCCCTGCCTACAGAAATATAGGAGTAAATTTTTAAAATTTACCTTCTAAACTTCAAACAATTCAATTAAAAGTCTCATTTTGCTGATTTTTCCACATGGATCATCGAAAACACATAAGATTATCAGAGAGAGCGTTTTAAAAACGTCTTACTTCCTGATTCGGGTAGCGGCTGAAGCTCTCAACAGCAACTATTTAGTTGAACCCTAATTCTGCTCAGCCAGCTCGAGAGACGTGACCGATGTGAGAGGCTCAGCGGCCAACTGCCTTTGTAGTGAGATGAACTTCTCGTAGCCGGACAGTGAATAATTGTCCAGAACATTCTCGAAACAACTAAAATCATACTTATGATTAATCTACAACGTACATTTTGATGCACACTTGAGGGAAATGATAATTAATAAAAAGAATGGTGACACCGGGTAATGGAAATAGTATTTTATTGATTACAAAGTGGCCCCATCCTTTTGTGCTGAAATGACTTATGCATGGTATGGAAAAGTAACATGAAACAAATTTATTTCTAAAGTTCAATTTTTGGCACTTCATGGCATTTACATGTTGGATTTACTGAATTGTATTTATTTCAGACAATATTCTTCTTACAAGTTTTGGAGCTGATGCTAACAACCTACTAGCAACTAGTTTCTAAATAAATTATCAAAATCTATTGAAGAATAAACTTGAAGCTTTCAACTTTATCTTGTCTTGAGAGAGAGAGAAAAAAAATGAAATACGCATTGTAACTTCAAAGCGCGAAAGTGTCTCCGGATTCAAAGCTAACCTTGGTGTGGAACAACCTAAATATGGAGCAGCCTAACGCTGGGAATGTCTACACATATGGAGCATATTGCGACCAAAGTGTCAAGGCATTAGCATTATGCATATTCGCGTTAACGGCTTCTCTCAATTCAAACATTTTGACATTCGTTCGCTCACGGATAAACATGATTTTCCAAACATAACTGGCATGCACGATAGGTTCCCGTATAACAAAGCTGTTTGAAGATTAACTACACAGAAACTGTATTAGCGTAAATGTTAGTCACTTGAGTTGAAAATTGCAAGGAGTCTCGTAACCGCCTGAAAAATTTCATGCAAGTGTCGCATTTTCTCACCCAACTCCGAAGCAACGCTCTCTCGACCACAGCCTAAGCTGCTTCGCAGCCTATTAATTGGGCTTATAAAGACAATAAAACTTGTGAATAAGCTGCTTTGGCTCAGATTCTCTGGGGCAGAACTCCTCAATTTTGGGGGTTTCCAAAGTCCGTAATAGACCAACCTTACTTTCCGGAAAGCGAGCAGAAACTTGGAGTAAAATTTAATTTTTGCACGAATTAGCGAAGACCAGGAACTAAAACTTAGGAAACCAGCAAGGAATAAAATTATCTTCCGTGACTTATTGATGGATTCAATGAGCAGCTTATTCATCGCGCTTTACGTCAGACAGAAACAAAAATTGGAAGCTTTAAATCAAAACTAGTAGCTAATGACAATGAATTTTGTAGCAGTATCAATCCAAACGGAATTAAAATTAAAATTTGTGCTCATTAAGGGAGAAATACCACAAAAAACATTGATAAGATACATGAAAAATACAACTAATTACAACGCTGAATCAGTGGCAGCCCTCGAGTTTTACAATTATTAGACATCATTGAATTCTCATAAATTTATTCCTGTACAATCCTTCAATTAAATTCATCACTTAACCAGTCTTGTGCACATTAAGAGTAAGTTCATTATGTTATGTATACGTATGTGTACGCTGGGAATATGGTCCAGTAGGATGACTTAGAGTACATAAAACTTATGCAGGACCTCAAGTAACCATAAATAAAATGTTTATAAATGCATTTTAATGTGGAACGAAATCCATGTCTGTAATAATTTATACCTCATGCGACGCTTGTGGTTGAAAATTCCTTAAATTGTTGAAACTCAAATCAATCTCGAAGTAACATGAAGGACGCACATGCTATGTGTGCAAATGACGACGTACTCGTCGAACCAGTACCCTGTTACATTCACTGCTGCGAATAGGTTTCAAAAGTACTGAGTACTAGTACTATTTTACCATCCTACATTAGCGAATATAATTTAAGTTGTTAAACACTGAGTGAAAATATTTTCATTCGCAAAAAAGTGAAAACAAATATCTTTCGCAGACCCTTGAGAACTCTACATTCTAAATTAATTCGAAGAATCGAGCCGAAATGTATTTCCAAGGCTTAAGCAATCGTACAGCTTTCCTCTCTTAAATTCGTTTTAAATGCTACCCCAGCCGCGTTTGCGGAGAAGTTGGAGTTTCACGGAACAAACACGAGTTGAATTTTAATATCCCGATTTCCCGTCTGAGCCCCAGAGGCTCTGGCCAACTGTTCCGGTTTCCTGCAGAAAACGAGGAAAAAATTCTTTCTGTAAAAGTTTAGTACTAAGACTATTTTAGAGAAAAATGTTTCCTTCGTTCTTTCAACTGTTTTAACGACAGTATTTAGCGAGCAAACCCTTAACCTGTTAACGGTCACCGTCCAGGTGGCCGGTGTTGCATTCCTACGGTATGTGTAAGCGACAGAGAACGTGTGAATGCAACAACCACGCGGACATCATATGATGTCAATACCCGTTAACAGGTAAAAATCAATTGCCCAATGAAATGGTTCTCACTCTATCTCAAGTCCTCCATATTTTATTTAAACACTGTTTAAGTGTGAATCCAGTTAGTTACGTACCCTCGTACTCAAACTAGTTCTAAGTTTTTATAGATTTGTATCTAAATTCCTCAATTTTTGCATTTGTTTTGATATTTTGACCATCTGATTTTTATAAATCAAGCCATTTAGTAGAAAATCCGTATCAATGTTTACTTCACCATATTATTTGTTTCATATTTCTGTTGTTTAGTGCAGGCGGTGCAAGACAAGATGAAGTACATAGTGTAAAGAGAACACAAACGTTAGGAAAATTGTTTTAGGATCAGATGGTTCCGTTTCCGAATGCGTTTGATTATCGTAACACTGAAATAGTGACAAGTGTTACCCATATTATGATTGCAAAATCTCATTCATTGACAGAATGAGCGTTACCCAGTTGAAAATCGGCACAATTTTTTCGGAGTTTCTTGATGTTCAACTCAGAGCTCACTCCCATAGCAGCGCAGTGGAGTGGTCACTAAGACCGCTGTAAGGAGTACATTTCTTTCCAGAGGCTGATGGCATAGGTCGAGTAAAAGTCTGTGCTCATCTGCAAGAAGTTGCTAGTGGGTAAGTATAAAAAGTGAATTAAAAATGCTCCACCCGGTCGTATTAATCTGCCAAGAACTACAGTACAGAGAGCCATCGAGTTAAGACTTGTATGTATGATTTGTGTAGTGTTCAAAATTTTCAAAAATTTTAGTTCCAGGCATTGAAGGGACAACCACTCATTCTTCAGAATGAAAATTTAAGAGCGATTGTTCGAGCAAAACCCCTAGAAAGTACCAGGGAAATGTCACGGTGACTCGGCAGGACTCCAACAGTGTCTGAGCACCTGACGCAAATCAGCAAGGCCAAAAAGCTCGACAAATGGAAACTCAAAGAGCTCTCAATGAATTCAAACTCAACAAACATGAAAGAAAGCAGCATTTTGAATTATGTTTGATGCTTCTCTTGTGAAACGATAGGGTTCCATTTTTTGATCGTAGCCCTATAGTCACCTTTGAAGTGGATTTTCCATGGTCATCGGAAGTGATCAGGTCAATGGGTTGATCCGGATAAGTCACCCGAGCACTTTCCAAAAACCTAAAATTTCACTCACAGAAAATCATGGCGACTCTCTGGTGGCGATCAAAAGGTGTTGTCTAATACAGTTTTCTGAACGCTAATCAGAGCACCACGGCTGAGGTTTACTGCAATCAACTGAATGAAATAAGTATTCATTTACGGAGATCCAATTCTGCTCCATGACAATGCACACCCTCAGTTGTGAGAATGACTTTACAGAAGCTCACAGACTTGGAACATGAAACTTTAACACATCCCCTTTATTCTCTTGATCTTTCTCCCACGGATTTTCATTTTTTCAAGAATTTGGTCAAGTTTTCGAACAACAAAACTTTCAGAACTAAAAAAGGTCAAATCTACTTTCAGGGATATCTTAGCTTCTAAGTTACAAGATTTTTATGGACGTGACATGGGTGATCTTCTTGATAGACGACAAAGATCCATGGCTTTTCAAGGTTCATATACTGACCAATTTAAATATCAAATGTCACTTAATACGGTTATTGATAGATTTTGTCGTTAAGTCAGCTATTATTTTCCAAACAACCTGGTAAATATGTAGTAAAAGAACTGGAATTACAAAGAGTTCATCTCTCACGGAAAACAGTTAATAGAGAATGGCATCGAAGTGGTCTAGATCTTTTCATTCCACGCAGAGCTCCTCTAATTACAGTAAAAGCGTGGGAAAAACTACTCTTAGTTTGCCAAGGACCGTCTTGACGTAGGAATTGAATTTTGGGAACGGGTTGTATGGTCCGATGACATCATAATTGAACTTCTCGAACGAAGCGACGCTCATCATGGTTAATTAAGGAAATCAGTGACTGCCTATGATCCAAGGAACGCCATTTCTACCGCCAACCCTGGAGGAGGCAGCATCAAGGTGTAGAACTGTTTCACTGTCCATGGCGTAGAGAAACACCACATCACCGATGGAAAAATTTATAGTTCCTTGTAGAGGTATATGCTGGAGCAGAAGCCGCTTTCGAGAGGAAAAAAATTGTATGGTCTGAGTATTTGGATTTTTGAGCAGGACTCTGACTCCAAGATTACGGCAAAATTAACAGAGAAATAGATTTCAAATAATAAAATAAGTTTCCTTCCTTGGTCAAGCCAATCGCCTGACTTCAATTTGATTGAATATTTGTATCAAATATTTAAAACTGCTGTACGTAGTAGTACGAAGAAACTTACTGATTTGCGGATCATCTGCGAGCAATAATCAAACAATATACAAAAAGCCTAGTCTCAAAAGTTAGATTTTAGTTACAATATTCGTCTCCATACTGTTATAGAAAATAAAGGTCAAGCCGTTAAATATTAAAAACTTGTTTTTAGTTTTGGGCAAGTAGTTTTGTAGCACACATTTTTATCCGTTGTTGATTTTCTGGTCGTTAATCAATTTTGTTACGCTTTGTTTAAATTTTTGCAAATTAATTTTCTCTGAACAGCCTGTATTTTTAATCCCAAACCCAAACCGAAATTTTCAAATACATATAACAAAGGTTTGGGCAAATATTTATGTCCAGACACTGCATGCTGATAACCGCTTTCTAAGCCGAATTTCTTTATTAAATTCTTCCAGTAAATCTATGCCCAGTAGGGCACTAAGCTTTACGCAGGCAACCTTTATAGTTGACAATAAAAGACCGGAAAAATACGTGAATGAAAAATTTACATCATTAAAAACGATTCAGCACTCTACACGCACATACATATAACCATGAAGAGCTTCACGAACTGTTTCAACCTGTCTTTTGTAACTCTAATTGAAGCACAAATGAAAGCTAAATGGGCTCTTGATGGGCCGAGTGCAATGTTTGAGAGTTGCCTCTGAGCTCTGGGCCTCTAATGATGCTCTTAAAATGCTGCCTGCTGCGCCTCTCGATTCGTAATGCACGTCAGGGCTAACGTGCAAAAATCGTGCCAGGACTCCCGCAGTCACCAGAGGACATTTCAGCTGGAAATACCAGCAGAATGACCGCTGCTTTACTCTCTGAAGTTAAAGTGAAATTTCCCTGCAGTTTTTCGCTGTTACTTCCAAATTTGTGCTCCTCCCACGTATATTTGTGTTGTGTTGGTACAATTGGTAAAACGAAACCTAAATGAGAAATCACGCTGCCAAGTGTAGGAATTGAGGAATTGATAGTTGACTTCGCGACTCAAATTTCAGTAGCTCTTTGAATGCTATTGTGTGATTGATAAAAATTTCTTTCAATGTGAAAATTGCCGTTTCTAACATACATGTAACAACTCCAAATGAAAACGGTCAAATTTGTGATAGGATATGCCATCTAAGCTATATTTTCCAATTATACAGTTAGCTTTTCAGTAGACTACACTTCCTCTTTTCAAATGGGATTTTCTTTTAATCTTTTCAATTTCGGTTAAATTTTCTTCAACCGTCTTCACGGGACGATGTACATACTAACAAAACCACTTATGCTGCAGGCTCGTATCTAGAATACGAAAAGATTAATTATTATTCTACACGATTTTGTCATGGAGCGTTCATGAAGTTCTACCAATGATTAGAGGAAGAAATTCTTGTGCAAATTTCGGGTGTCGGTTAATATTGTAAGGCTCTTTTGTGCTATCAAATGCATCTACCACTTTCCGGGATTATTTATTTTCAAATTTTTACATAACTTAGACCGTCCAAAACTCGAAAGAATGTCTTTCTAATCATGAATGTTAATATTCAAGGGAGAGTTAGATTTTTTATTGAACATTGTTCGTATACGTATTAATACGCTTTCAAATTTCATCCAGTCTAGCCAAAATAACATGCCCAGCAGTCTTAACATTTCAGCTCATATATTACGCCAGTTCTTCTTCCATTAACTTTTTGATCCTTCACGAAACAAAGACCCTCAAATGACATCATTTAATTTATGAAGGAACTTACGTAGAATGGCCTTAATATCCGCTGAACCCTGTCTGAGGCACCTCTCGAGCATGGAGCACTCACATATTTTACGTTTGACGAAGAGTCGATTGCAACTCAATTGATTCTGTTCTATTTTCAGGGTCATGTTGATTCAGGTGGCGTTGGGATCAAATATATTTTTCTCGGGAAATTCTTTTACTTTGGCAAATCCTCTTTCTCTGTTGTTCAATTCATCATCAATGTTTTCTTCACGACAAAGGCAAATGCCTTTTTGTATAGAAACTTGGCTGGGGTATTTCTTTGAAAGAGGAAGCTGAAGAAGTTGAGGTATCTTAAGGTGTTAGCTCCGGTGTTGAACTTGCGTTTACTAAAACGATAAAAAGGGAATTGGAACACGTTTCTGATGGACATCAATTTGATTGACAAAATACTGACCGAGATTGAATGCAATCCACTTTTCTGTAGCCCTTTTTATTTTAGGGTAGAAGTTTCTATGATTTTATGAATAATGCGTTTTTTAATCTTCTTTTGCCTTATGCCACACGGGGAAATTTGTCGCTTATTTCAGCTACTGGAAATGAGTAGAAGCATACTTGATAACGTAATACTTTTGGTATACATCTCGTTTGAAAATGTCCAACCATCAAGACTTTACTTTTTTCAATCCTGATTTAATCAGCTCTTCCAAGTTTAATTTATTTTATGGAGCGAGTTGCAGCAGAGGCTATCAAATTCAGCTTCAACAAGAAAAAATGAAAGTTAGCCTCTCTAGTCAAGAATTGAGTCTGACAGTAAGGGCCGACACCGGACCGATCGCCACAGCAATCTAAGGAAGGACGAGTATTCCTGGTGGCTGCGAGTGGGAGACGAGTATTCACCGGAAGGCAAATTTACGGGGAATAAAATATACTCGGTGTCCGTCGTCTACATTGGAAACACCACACAGAGGCTGAGCAGGACAGCTCCACCAGGCTTGTGGGGCTGTAATTTACGACAGGTCGGAGGAGGCGCTCTCGATGAAGGCTGCGCTGTGGCGGTGCGGTTGATGCCTGCCGCAGTGTGACCTAGAACGAGGAAATCTCTTCCTGAAAAAATGTTTCAATTCCAAATGAATATTTACCTTTTGCAATGCGTTTGTAATTAGATTCTAAAGAATTAATTCCCAAAGTATGATGTCAGCTTATGACTTTGTGTGGTATAATTTGTGTACCATTTACCGTTAAATAATTTTAAAATCTTAAAGGAACAAGAAACGTTGCCTGCTTATTTTAGGAGGCCGTCTCTGTGAATTTCTTTTACTTCAACTGGATTATGCTGACTTAATTTCGAGACAATATAATTTGCTCTCAAGTGGCTGAGTTTTATTACATTCCGAGGACCAATTTTAGTGATGCAGACGAACACTGTTGACAAAGACTACGTCTGTTGATTGCGTGCATTCGCTTTAAAAATCCCAGGCAATTCTACAAATAACGATTGAACGCGCATACTGGAAAATATCATAGAAAATTCATTAAAAATTCTTAGAGAGCCAAATATTAACCATTCAATGACCAAAAATGCATGTAGTGTAGAAGTACATGATATGATGAAGCTATGATATGATGAGCAGAAACACTCATTCGCACACTGATACGTCGTAACGAAATTATAAGTGTACTATTTCTTTAGAAATCGGTCAATGTTCCAGCCAGAAGCAACCGTTTCCCGTATTCAGCGTGAAATATATCGGAAAAACATTCCCTCCCTCCCAATCTTCAATATTTACAAAGTTATTATCAGAAATAAGATACGGCTCGAAGCATCGACATTTAAGATTTTTTCTTATTATTAATTTCTCTGCATTCAGTATGAATTTACTTGGAAAATAAATATTTTCATGAATAGTTCATTACTTGATATACTTACTATAAATTTGAATTGCCGAAGAATTCCATATGATAGTGATTTTCAGCGTTGAGTACCATTGAAATAGACTGTATGTACAACTGACATTGCAGATTTATTTCAACTACTTTGAACTAAAGGATACGCTGTGGATAGATCGAACTGACGATCTATCTGACGAACTGACAAAAACAGTTTGAACGATTAACTATTCCAATTCCATCAAAACAAAGTATTTCCAGCTAGGGCTTCTGCGTCTCACATCGACACCAGAAAATCAAGAACGTTTCCCGCAATTTTTGGCCACTGTCCGCAGAAGTTTGACACTTTTTCCCGCGAACTTGAAGTGCCAATTCTAAACCAATTTACGAAGTTCAAGGATCAAACTTCAGCACAAAACTTCTTTCAATTCTGGAGACCTAACGATGGAGGAAATATTTTTCTTATTTGGGAGGCTCATCGTCCAAATTCTTGGGTCTTGGGAATGTGTGATGTCAGGTAGAACTCTTCATAACAATTCAAAAACGAAATCACTTGCTTAAATAAGAGATTACTGGAGACAGGAAGGTATAAGTGTGTTTGAAATTCTTCTAATTTTTTTTTTTTTAAGTATGAACAGTTATTTGCCAAGAACACAGCCATCGAATCAGCTCAAAATTTATTAATAATTACGCATAATTTTGATACGATAATGTCTGTATGCTCTTGTGCGTGGTGGGCAGGGTATCGTAAGAGGTGACGAAGTTGTCAAATGGCTCGGTGTTAAATGGTTCGGATTGTGAACGTAAAATTACTAGGTAGCACAGGCACCGACCAGTTCTTCTTCAACTGCACCGTAAACGTCGGCCACAGCTTTTAAAACCGGTTGATGAACGTATTAACGGGAGATCGGAAACAATAGGTGATCAATTTTTTCTTCAAGGAACTTATAAAAATAGTAACAGCCATTTTCTTGCTAAGCGTGTAAAATATGGGCATTTCGTTTCTGCTTCATAGCCTAATTTGTTATTTTAATGTTTTGTAAAATTTAAACTGAGCCATTTTTTTATTTTTGCGAATAATTCGTTTTGCTACTCTATTAAAATATATGATAAATCTCATTGCACTGGGAGTATTTGGCTTGTTGGAAACGGTAATTTTAAGCATGAATTCATTGTTCAAGTGATAGGCCAATATTTTCAAATTATGAAGAATGACAAGTAACAAACCTTCACGCAGCCTATGTTTTGAATAATTCAAAAGAACGAACAATTAAAAGAAACTTTTTTCTGATATCACTCACCAAATTTTTATAAATCATAGGTTCCTGGAATTGCATCTATTCGAGTTTCATTTGTCTACTGAAGTTGAATTGGAAGAACTATTAAGATATATTTTCATAAATATTCAATTAATGAGAAAACTTTAAAAAGTCTTGGATAACAAAAGGTGATAACAGGGTTAAGGATATAGTTATCACTCAATCGCAGCGCCGACGCTTCAGACTGAGCTCCTTTACAGCTCACCATAGCTCGCGACTGCTCACGACTGAGCTCCTTTACAGCTCACCATAGCTCGCAGCCTGCTCACGACCGAGCTCCTTTACAGCTCACCATAGCTCGCAGCCTGCTCACGACTGAGTTACGAGAGACTCCCGCAGTGTCGTGGATGAGTGAGCTTCCTTGCCACTAGATCCACTCCAATGGAAGTGAGGAATATCCTGCAGCATTGGAGTTACGAGCCGAGTCCATTGGATTGTCTTTGCCATTTCCAGTTGCAGTCTTACGAGCACAAGAATCAAATAAAAACGCAATGAAGAGCACGCAATTTGAATTCTGCTTTACTGTATACGAGTGTAGCATTGATGGTTGTTGTTTTAAGATTTGGACTGAGAGCATATCACAATAATTTCATTAACCCGACTTTCGGTCAATACTTTAACCGGACAATAATTTCGGCACTCTGTCGGTATCGAATAAATAATTTTTTATTCGTGAAATAGAAATAGAATACCTTCAGGATTATGACGACGGTATTCAAAATACACATTCGGAAACTGCTGAACTATTTCATTCATAATTCAGATGTGAATTTTATAGTATTTGTTGAAGAGTAGGCCGATTTTTGACTCATGCTCGTACAGTTCAAGTTACCCACTCATAAAATTCTGAGTAGCTCTGAAAAAATTCGAAGGCTCTCTCTTTCCTGAATGAAATTACGCAAGATTCGAGCTGAAACTTCCTTTGGCGAGAACGTGTCAACACTGAGGGAGATAAAACTTTGAGTTCGTTAACTCACTTTAGTTCACTATTACTATGAATCATTTTTGTCTCTAACTCAAACATTTTTTCCTAAAGTTGAACTTTGATGTGCTTCTTATAACACAATCTTTTCCTTTTTCTAAGAAATATTTTTCTTCCTCGTCTGAAGCGTTCCTTATAACCGTCTTCATCGAGTTTTCAGAACGAGCCTTCGTGTAGGCTAGATGAAGTTTGGCAGAACGATAGAGTGAATAAGGCCTCTCTAGCTGAAACTTATTCGCGGAAAATTTTACTGCATTACCGTATCCAATGAGTGACAGTAACACATACAAGTACAAACATCCTCTTACTAATAATCTGACTTAAGGTTGGATCGAAAGTATTATTAAATTAATTAATATATTTGCGTTGGATGGTGTTAATTGAATGTTACTTTCTGGTAAGAAATACCTTAAGCACAAGACTGCATGATATATGCGAAGATACTCAAGCAAAACTTTTAGGAAAACTGCAATCAAGAAAATTCTCAGTATATATGGATGAATCGATGGTAACACAGTGAGGTATTTTTTACCATCATAATAAATATGTAAGATAGACTGCTAGTTGAGGAATTCTTGAAGAAGTACTGTTTAACAAATCATTAAAATGCACCTCAATGACCATGCTACGCAAGTATAATAGAGTGAAACATTGCATAATTGTCAATAGTAAAGCCTACCTGCCGAAACCATAAGATCTCAGTAGCAGATGACGCTCGTGTTACTTACAAGAAAAATGACTGTAAGAAATTTATGTAAAACGTGGATGTAAAAATACAATTTGTGTACTGAGGTGTTCACATGGGATTATAGCCTCAACTTTATTAATTGTTGTGCATTGTCACGAAGTTCTCTAGTTCTTAATGAAGCAATGAAAATAGTTTTAAAATGTCTTAATAGTACAAAAGCTATTGGTAAGTGTGAGGGTATTTTCGAACAGCTTTGCGAAGATAAAATGCAAGCGATGTGAGGCTTTCACTTCTCGACGCAGTAAGCCGGTCTTCGAAGCGGAAATTTTCGAGAAAAAATAATCGTTTAAGTTGTTTTTCTGTTTATTTTAACCAAGACCTGAACTGAAGCACCTGCTGACAGTTGACGTTTGGGTGAATAAGTTTATATTTATACACTTAAAATTTATCTCATATGCCAGGAAAACTAAATACGCAGGTATTTATCGACTTTTACATGAGATGTAAACTCAACGTAGATCACAATACTTGAGATACAGAATTGAAAATCAAGATATGGTTATACGATTATAATAACAAAATTGTGATTCAATCTACGTCCAACAAACAACGTTAAGTTGGACGAAATAACCCATCGCTATTTTGCAGTATTGTAAAGAAATTGTATACTCAAAATATATTAAGACTATCTCTTTGGATTGTTCAAAAATATGACAATTGGATTTTATAGATGAAAAAAAAAAATAATAGTGTAAAATTGTATGATAACATTACAATTGAGTTGAAAGATGAAACATATCCACCTTTATGACATACAACAATTTGTTTACAAAGGAATTATACAATTAACAACCAAGAAATGACGACGGAGCATTATTAACTTAATTCACTGTACTTTTTCTGAATGGAACTAAGAAGACCGTCGAGCTTGGGGCTAAAAATATCTTTGACTTTTTTTGTCCTTAAACCTCGACAAACGCCCTCGTTAGGATCTCGCTTCCTCATTAGCAGGTTGCAAAATTTCTCTCTATTTTCAGATGTTGCATAGGTTTGTTCAGTAGCAGTAATAGCTCCGTTACTATCGTTGTCTTACAATACATGATTGTATTCCATTAGCATGTATTGCTTTCTATCCGGGAACTTGCTGTATAGAAGGCTGTGTAAAGAGGCGGGAAATGAGAATCAATTTCGTAAAATTTTAGATAGAAGCACGAAATAAACTTCGTAGGGATTAAATTTTGTAAAATTCGGTCCCCGTGAAATACAAAAGCTGCCGCAATTGCATTGAAAGTTTAGTAGAAAAATCTCTTGTAGACGTGGAGGCAAAGGAATTTGAATTTATAACATAAGTCGATTTCGATCTCGGAAAACCGTTCCTTACTTCTATATCAGGTCACGTGATGGGAAGTTACTCTTTTCAGACGTTTTCTTCTGAGTTTTTATCTACTTAAAAATGTAGCTAACACCCAACTCTCTTATTGAATGTCACAACAAATTTCTGTAGCCAATTAAATATGCTCTTGTGTAAACTTGTGAGTCCATTAGATACTGTTGTACATTACAGAATCCTCATCGTTTATTGTCTATTTTTGCCTCTATTAGACTTATGTTCTCTCATTTTCATGAGGTTGCCTCCTATCTTCTTGGAGCAAGAGGCAGAAATTAACTTGCATGTACAACAAAATACCAAACATTTCTCTCGGCATGGCTAATTACAATGCTCTATACAGCGCTGCAATTCAGTTCTTGGTGGTTTTCGTCATATGTCCTGCGGTGCTTTCATTGGCCCTGTAAACATCCGTTAACAAATGCAGACAGGGATAGTCACAAAAAACCTTCTCATTCGAGCCCCCAAACTGCTTCCGAAATCTCAATCGTCCTTTTCGACTAAAGAACATTTTTATTATACCTTAAAAAAGTAAGGTAATGGGTCTCATAATTTCTGAATCCTGGTACACGTATAAAAAAGAAGTTGAATTCAGACCTTATCTCAGTTCCGTGACATCTTACTTGAACCATCGGACCAAACTGTACCCAAATTTTCATTCCTTCCAAGATGACTCTGTAGGAACATTTTTTTTCTGTTTTAGTGTATGATATATTTTAGAAATGTATGTATTTACCACCACAATTTGTTGTGTAATTCACTTTAAGTATTTTTATGTTCTTTCAGAGGACATTCATTGATGAAGATATTTTATGCAACCAGACAGGTCTGAGCGTCAAACGTACGGTTTTGCAGCAACAGCAGCGAAGTTAGTCACGAGGACATCCCACAAGTGACCCGCGATCAGTCTACTCCGAAGTATGTATTCCGAACTCTTGTGGAATTATAGTTACGGCCGCTGGAGACACAAAGTCAGTACAGGGCTTGGCAGGACTCACAACGCGTCATCCTAACGGCTCGAGGACGTGGACACGAGCGCGTGGGGAGGAGCTGTAGACGGCAAGCAGGGGCCGAATGACTGGCTTCTGACCCCTGGAATTACCGAGAGAAGTGAGCGGGTGCTGCCATAGTTCGCTGGAATCGCTCAAGGTCCGAGTCAGGTAACCCGAGTCAGGAAACGCGAGTAAAAAACATGAGTAAGGAAACACGAGTAAGGAAACACGAGTAAAGAAACACGAGTCAGGAAATGCGAGTAAGAAAACGCGAGTAAGGAAACGCGAGTAAGGAAACGCGAGTAAGGAAACACGAGTCAGGAAATCCGAGTCAAGAAACCCGAGTCAGGAAACACAAGTCACGAAACATAAGTTATGAAACACGAGTCAGGAAACACGAGTAAGGAAACGCGAGCAAGGAAACGCGAGCAAGGAAACGCGAGTATGGAAACAGGCTACATCATGTATGATGTACTTTATCCACTAAAAGTTTAAGAATTTAATGGACGCATTTCAAAATTGAAAATTCATCAAAGGAGGAAAACAGTAACAATTTGCTGTTAAAGGAAAGGCGTATCAGCTTATATTGTCCCATATGTTATTTATTCATCTTCTATTGATGATGTACACAGATGCATGTAGCGGTTACGTATGAAGAACATCATTACCAATGGTTCTTGCTTTATGCGAAAGCAATCATTCTCTCATTAAACATGCAGTTCTCATCTAAGTGAAAGCAGACGTGGAAAAATCTCAACAGAAAGAGCAAGTGTGTGTTGGGAGGACTGGGAATCCTACTTATGTGTTCTTTAGCCGTCGGCGTGAATTTCACGGTAATAAATCAGGCATGATTGATGTAGGGACTGCTTTGCATACGGGAAGGCAAAAGAGCTCGAGATTGGATGCAGCTGTGACGTGACGAGGCATCATGTAATTTTACAGCTCTCCGCTTATGATGCAGACGCCACTGAATCAATAGTTTTTTGTAAAATCTTTTGAATAATAACCGCCTAGTATTTTAACCTGACCAAAAATGGTAACAGGAAGGAATTCATAATTCATCACAAAAGTTCATATAAATGACAGCTTACTACTCATCCCTTGAAGTTTGAAATACCGCATAAAACTATTTAAACATCTCTGAATTGATTTCAAATTTACCCTGTAATATCCCTTGACAAATCCGTCGTTGGGAGAATGTATCCTAGAAATTACTGTATATTTACCATGGCGTTAGCGTCAGGAAGAAAGTAGAAGGAGGACCGTGCTAGGGTGTGAGAAATTTAGTGTCTGTTTTTTTTTTGATAAAGATTCAGCCGTTGGGCCTTTGTCTATGCTGAGTAGACGATTTTTTATGCTCGGAGGCCGTGCTACTTTCTTATCTATCTAGTACAATACCTAATATAATATATAGTACAATATCTAGTATAATATATAGTAAGATATGTAGTATAACACTGAAACTCTGATCATCTTGCTTGCAGGTTATCTTGCTTCCTCGTAACCGTGTACTCTTCGGTAGCAACATAAGGTAAAAATGCAAGACTCATTTATCGGTAATTAAATCGGCATCTTTCCATCGTATCATGGTTAAAATCCATTGAAGCAAAAGTGAATGAACTCTCTTCCATTGAGGAAGTGAGTTCATCCGTGGGTTCTGGCATTTTATAGGAGATAAAGACCAATCTTTAGAGTCTCAAATAGGGCTATGAAATAGTGACCCGACAGGTTACGGGTGGGCTTCTGTAGTATCATGCGTAGATAATGACTTTGGAGGGAAATTAAGTATACCATACTAGTCATAATATTTGTACATGAGCGCTCGCCAATGCATGTGTTTGGGCGTGTTTGTTGCGCACGCGTGTGAAAACGTGTTAGGTTTCGATTAACAACATGAAAAATCCATAGTTCATCCGTCGAAAATCTCTCCAGAACGATTTTGGAATCGATCAATATGCTTCTGACGTTTGTGGCTACAATATTTAGACACTGAACAGAGGAGTTCCAGTGGGCGATCTGCACGGTATATGGAGTATAGTACTCGTGTTGTACATTTGCTTATTTTTTCATAAAAGTACAAATTGATAATTTGAAAGCTCTTCAGTGTACCATTCTTGTTGAAAAGATGTCGGTAGCGGAAGCTTATTTTGGATACGCTACCCGCTGCTTTAAGACTTTTTGCTAATAGAAATCGCTACCGCTACTCCGCTACCATTTGTGAATCCGCAATCAGCAGAGTAGTAAACGCTCTGCTGCGCGTCAACTCTGTTGGGGCAAAGTTGCTTTCCTTTCCTTTCCTCCATTTGTGCGTTATCATTTCGGGTGGAACAATCAAGGGCGGGGGCGAGGATATGGGAATTTTTCCAACTGAAGAAACTTTTGTGTACAGTAACGAGCAGCCCTTTACTTCTGAGGCTAAAGCGCCAGTCAACCCCATTTTACGTATTCTCCTCTTTGAGTGTTTTTTTTTCGATAGAGGTGCGTGTGTCAGAGGCTTAGTGAGGTGTCAACCATAGACGGTAAAATTACGGTAGTCTCAAGCCATATTCGCATATGAATCTTTTATTTTTAATTTTAATTGAAAATTGAAAAAAATAAACAAATACTGCAACCGTTATTCCCTTAAACGTTAAGATAGAACGAAGTAATACATTTTGAGAGCATACCGAGGCTTATGCAAGTCAACTTCTTTCAAACATGCATCTCAAAAAGTTGTACCAGTTTCAGAAGAACGACCGAGGCAAAGAAAAAGATATCCCGGTTATGTAGTGCCAATCGTCAGACTTCAAATTGGAAGAGTCAGGGTTTGAATCGAAACAGAGAAGCATTCTTTTGCTGTACCACGAGCCAGAAAAGTCAAATGAAAAGATACTGCGGGCATCGAGTCCCAAGCGGATCGAAACTTCTTGACAAACTCTGAGTTGCTACTCCGAGAGTTACAGCAAGGTTTAGGGACACGATGGGAACGTGAAATAGAAGCAAGGCATCGCGAATACCTCTAGTCCTTTGAGCGCCTGTGTCGGTTCCATTCTGTGAGAAAGTGATTTCTTGCAGGATATGTCGAGCTGCAGCAGTTGACGGCACTCTAATGTGAAAAGAAATTTAATGAACAGCGTTCTCTTCGTTCTAATATGTATCAAGACCCATCATGCACTAACGCATGCAAACCCTTATGCCACCGAACAGTGAATCTTTCAGGAGTTTTGGTGCATGAGTAAAGTGATAAGAGTTCTCGTCATGAACCTCCGTTCTTTTTAGCACACCAGGTTTGAATTAAACATGAAAACCCAGTAGATTTTTTCCCTGAAAACCGTACATGTATGAGGGCTTACTGTGCCATGCAACATATTTAGTGTTTGTTAGATTTGTGACTAATTATTCACCCTGAAATTTCTGGGAAACAAGTGAAAACAAATTTGTTTTTTACCTTTAAAACCCTACTCACTATATAACTGTCCTTCCATTATTTTGAACTATTGAGGTTGGATCATACGGGTATTTGATAGCATAATATCGTTAATTTTTCAGTTATGAAGTATAGCTTCAATGTTCCACAGGAAGGACACTACGTTTACGAATTGAGAAAATATTTCTATTTTTATAATCATCGTAAACTAATGCCCCTAGGGTTGGAGTTTATGAAAGTGTGTCTATTTCATAGACTTGAGATTACGAATCTTTTGCTTTCTGTTGTTTCCTCTGCAACAAAAGAAGACAAATGTCACGGTATGTTGTTAAATAATTTACGAGAATTAAGAATTGTTCTAACGAAATGCGTTTTTTTCAATACGGTCAATGCTTAGAAAACATGAGGACATGCTCTTTAACCGATCATTTTAAAATCTAATTTTCTTCAAGTTGTTCCTTTTGACCAAGATTTCCTTTATAGACGGGAAAGTGAAAGAATCAGGAGAAAAAAAATTGCACACAACCAACGGTCGACATCGAGGTTTTGCAAATGGTTCCATTCGCCTTTATTACTAACGCACATCCTTATCTCATATCTAATCAAAATAAAGCAGATATATCTTCGCGTTTCGCCAAATCCTGCATACTCGTTTCTCACTTTGAACAGCACTTAATTCTCTTCAAGTTCATTATATTTCTACGAATTTTTCATTGTTGATAAACCTCGACAATTTGTCTTTAGACTGGATGGATCATAGTACCGTCAATTTGCTCTCGTGTATTCTTACATTCACAGCTTTCATACCTCAGAAAATTTCCAGCTCCCTTCAAAATAATATTCTCTTTAAGCTGCTTTAGTTCTTTCTCACTGTATGAGTTTTGCAGCGACAAAAAATTTAAATTCCCGTATTCGGGATCAATTTTACGAGGTGTTTCAGGAAAATTCGAGAACAGGTGTCATGAAATATGTTGTTCGAGTTCCAGCTATATAAATACTACAAGTTTCCCTTGTCAGAGGAATCATGGGGAAGTATATAAACGTGACCTCAGCTCTGTCTCTCTCCTTTGAAGTTTTCCACGTTCATTATGTACTTTTCCTCTGTTTCAGATCGCCAAGCAATGAACTACGATTTCCAAAAAGCTCGGTCCCCACATGCATCACTTTAGTGTATGGAAGGAAAGTGTGGTGAGGATGAGCTCGCATATGACTCACAGGGCCCTCCATTATCTGCATAATCCTCGTCAGCGCAGGACGGTACTCCTGGGTATGGCCGTAAAGAAAAAGACTGAGGGTTGGAAATAGTCACCTGTTCGCTTCGGCAGCTCGTAGGCCCAATTTAGCACTAGCTGCGATAGTGCGGAATTACTTTTGTTCATTAGAAATTGTTATTTGTCTGCACACTATGTCTTTCTTGATGTTGTTAATATTGCTGCAATGAATGTTTTTCACCGATTTGAATGATTAGATACTTTAAACTCGCATTCCATGTATCTCAGTTGTCTTGATAATTTAACCATGTTTTTCGTCTTTTTAGACACCTTGCCAAACTCGATATTTCGAAACTGTGAGTTTGGTTCGTTCCTGAAGTTTAATTTACATAATCCTACAATAAACTAAGCCGAACAGCATCGATTCATTACAATAAAATGAAGGCTATGTATTAGTATATATACCGAGGCCATGAAAGTGGGCCTACATTCCTTGTTTTCGCCATCTTTCTCAAGGAACCTTCTCCCAACTGAAAATGGTTGGACCATGGTCGGCTATTTTTTTAGAATTTGCATTGACACCAATTTGGAGTTTTATCGTAATAATTGAGCAACATTTTCCTATAATATTATAGGCATGGCTTTCCACTATAATGAGAACGATAGCTGTGTTTTTAAGCACATGGTACGCACCATTTAATCCTTCATTTCAGTTAGTCCTTAGGGTACTTGAGAGACTGTATTTTTCAGTTTCATAGTTTGTTGCATTTACCCACTAAAGTAAAAAAAATGAGTCAGTAGCCCTGTTTTGAATAAGCTGATATAAGTTTTATTTGATTTTCCTCAGTACTGATAAGTCTTTTTTGACGGTTGTGCATGAAGCCTACATCGTTCAAATGAAGGACTCTAACCTGCTCAAACCCAGACTCAAATCACTTTTAGCATCTGCTACAGATTTATGAGAAAACTTAATAGGTGCATGAACCCTTAAATAAGTCAACAAAGATTCTTTCAGAGTATTCGATAATTTCAGAAAAAAATGAATGTGAAGGTGACACAAAAATATTCTACCTTTCGAGCAACACTTTGGGGTTATTGACCCGGGAATAGAACGATATCTTCTAGAACGTTTCTACGGTTCAGTACTCTGTTCACTAGTCCATAACCCATATCTTCCAAAGTCGAATATATTTTTTCTTATTCAGAGTATACTTAACCAGGTCCTGAGCTCATGTAGGTAAACGAATTACCTGGGCACTCTAATTTGAAGTAAAATTCATAGGGAAAACAATTCCTATAATTTGTGCTCAGAAGAATTTTAAATGAGTGCTCAACTTTTGGATCGCCAGCAGCTGCTGAAGTTTGCGGTGCTCTAAACTATTTTTCTACGTAGGTAGATAAAGCTGAATTTAAACTTTTAAGTTTTTTTAAGAGAAATAAGAGTTGATAAGGGGCAGTACTAAGCAAGTGGGAATTTGATATTCAATTTTAGAAACTATTTTTTTCATGGGTATGTTTGTAAAATATACAGGCGCTATGCTTGGAAGTGTATTGTTAACTTTGAAATTAGGGTGGAACAAACTGTCGATCCATGGTCGGTTTTGGATTACGTTTAAAAGAGGCTGCAGCAAGGTTGTACACGCAAAATTATTATTGCTAAATATAAAGGCCAAAAAAGCCATAAAGTGGTGTTTTAGTAAAAAAAACTCAACATTCTAAGAATATAATAACGCTAGTCAGAATAAATAAATGCAGGTACTGAATAACGCAATGCCTGAATATCTAAGTGTCCTGCTCATAGCTTGAGTGGTTTTTAAAATCTGTCGTAGTAAATGACCATCTACATGAATTCATTCTTCAGCTCTACATGAAAAAGAGAACCGAACAATTCTAAAAGATTTCATTCTTACCGTTAGAAGCACGTTCTTGAAAAAACTCCACTTAAAACTTTGGCGTGAGCCGTTATAAGATTTGAGATTAGGAAGTCAGGCTCAATGGCTCAAGTTTGCACGTTACCTCGAACTTTAATTCGATTTGAAGAAGGTCCGTTCCAATGGGGACCAAGGAATAAGTTTCGCTGCAAAATCTAATCTTCCAATGAATTTTAGCATGTAACATAATTGACATAAAGCATAGAGGCTTCTCAACTCCTCCAGCATTTCAAACACCACCCATTTCAGCGATAAAGACCGAAATAAAAATAAAGAATGATGAAGACGGTAAATGCTGTCAATTAGAATATGCATAAATATATACTTTTTGCTGTAAACAGGTTTTAGACAATTCAGTGTTTCAAAAGCAGTCCAGTATCGATAAGAATGTTTTGAAAAGTGCAATATTATGTTCTTCACTTTGCAAAAATCGACTGTATACTACGAGCTTCATCTTCCTCTGAACTTTGCCACAGTTAGAAATGAGTCGCGCATACGTAATGTCGCCTGTAGCTCTGTTAGTTACATGTTGTACGATCCTGTGTTGTGTACATATTTTGACTCATGAGCTCATAAAACTATGGCGTTGGTTCCTCTTTTTTCATTGCGATTCGACTTCTGTTGTACGAAAGTTCGTAATATTTTGCGTGCAAAATACATCGAAAACCAATTTTACCAATTTTTCCTAGTGACATATTTCCAATCGCTCTGTCTGCATAGCTCTGGCCCACTCCCTTTTGAATTCCATACTCAGGAAATAAAAACTTTTGCTGATAAATTTGTTTTTTATGAATGGAAGATGAAATAAGTAAAATTCATACAAAGATATAAAAATAATGTAAGGAATTGTTCGCATACAATGAATGCAGTTTTTTATTCGTACAATGAGATATACTTTCATGTTGCCCGTATACATAGAAACATTATAGCACTGTAACTGGCTTCTATTTCCATCCATCATGTCGAAAAGATGTTGCTACAGTCGCGTAGTGCTGGTATTCATCATTATTCTGAAGAACTAATGCGGCGGTCACCCGCGCTTAGAGTGTGTGCCCTTACAGTGCGGCAACTTTACTTATAACAGTAACGCAAACAGTTTAGTTCGTGTTTTGCTCGCGTGACTTTTGGGCGAGTTGAATGACGCTTGGTGTCCCGACGGCGATTTGTCGAAAGCGTCTCATTTGATTTGTAGGCTCGTTATCATCTTCTCTAGCGATGATATTATGCACAAATATGAACTCAAATTGGAATCGTGTTTATCGACATTCATGACAGTTATATTCGTAGTTGAGAATCACAAAGAAAGCCAAGACGTGATGATAGCTAGCCTTCAGTGTTATTTGGCCCCTGAAGCTACTAAAATGAGGAAAAGTTGCGGATTGGAAGAACGAGGCTCGTTGAAACTTGAACAGAGACTTTGCAAATTTGATTTGTACTGCGAACCTGAAGTAAGTGCGATCTATGTGCGAAAACAATTATGACAGACTCATACAATGTTAATAAAATTATGAAAAGTTCTCTTACGTTCTTTCGTCAGGGCAGCTTGAAACTGCTAATTTGAAAAGTAGAGGCCATAAAGCCTTCTCCTTTGTGAGGATTAAAGATCTGATTAAATAAATAATTAGAACTTCTGCACGTAGGATATAGCATAGTACAGTAATACCTTCGTTAAGCTTGTTCATAGAATACGAGAGAAAAGTTTATCGTAAAGAAATTTTTGAAGAAACAGAAGTGTGAACTGGAACAAATAATTATAGCATTAAATGGAGCAGTTGATACTTGCAGCGCCATGAAATGATTGCAAAGTACACAAGTCTTATATTTATACTTTAACTCGACTACCTCTTCTGCAGCTCAAATAACTGGGCTTTCCAGCCTAGACCAAGCTCTTCGAAGTGCCGCATGGAAACCCAATACTAATCTGTCTAGCTGCGGGAGATCCACTGAAAAACCGATGTAATATTAGAGATGAAGGGAAGCTGTAAATCGTGCCACTCTACTAAGCGAATTTTCAGTTGAAGGAAGCATCGGATGCCGTAGGAAAATGACACGATAACTCAAACTATCAAAACGGTTAGAATCGTTAAGTGATAAAGGTGAAGTTGGGTAAGTTTAGGATTAATATTACAGTCCACACTAAAGCAGTGGTGTCAATCATTTTTTCTTCTTTTGAAAACTTAGTATTCAGGCTGAACTAATAATTCAAACAGCAAAATATTATTTTTACGTAACCACCAATATTATTTGGAATAATTTCCGCAGCAATATCAAACCATGAGACGAGTTTGGTGCGACACTTATTTTCTCATTTCCAGAGTTTTGCTTAACGTAACTTAATTAAACTTAATTCAACTTCAAATGCAAAACGAACTTCAAAAAAGAACGAAAATTTACGGAAAAATTAGATATTTCTATTTTCACTCTCGTTGATTACGGGTCGCTTAATAAATTTTGTGAGGACATAAATAACATTTGCTTCCATGCGTAGATTTCACTCCAGTTAACGTTTAACTTTTCTCACGTTTGATCTTTTTTTTCCAACATGTCACTGAATTAATCACTATATTGATCATTGATTCCGATAACAATCATTTCTGCTCGTATGACACATTCAGGTGATGTTCAACTACAAAACCTAGAGAAGTGAACAATATCAATTTAATAACTTTAAATTGTTCCTAATTATTTTTCTATTATTGCTAAATCCAATTAGCTCGTGTTTCATGGTGTGATGTAGCTATCAACTATTCACTATTCAAGTTCATTTCATAAAAACAATTTATGATTCACTGAATATCACGGTAAAGAAACTACAGTTATAAAAGACTTGATATCAGTATTCAGTATTTGGGAATCAATTTCACTGAAACCTAAGATAATGAATTAGGTGGCGAAGCAGTCAATGTGCTTTGTATGGTTTTTAGCTATCATTGCCGAATAAGTGATTAGTCAATGTTATCGAATCTTACTTCGTATGATTTCAATGCAACTTTCGATTTCAGTAATGGGAGATTTCAGTACACATTAGAGCTATAGTTCTAATGTATATTCTAATTATTAGGTGTCAGTTGAATTAAACCTCTGGAATTATTCCTCCATTTGTAACAAGTGGTTTTTGTCGCATGTTGCTCCACGTAGTATTACTTGAAGAAATGGGAGATTAAAAGTGAAGGCAGTTTGGCCCATTCCAGGCGGCGTATACGCTCCTACTCAGCTGAAGCATAATCAAATACTTTTTTCCAGCGAAGAATTACAATGCACCATTAAATTCCATAAGTTTAATTCAATTGACACCCAACAATAAGAATACATTCATATTTGGGTAGAGTCAAAATATGAGTCTAACATTTTAATCGTATTTCTATAACTGAGCTTCATTCAAATCGTCGTAGGAAAAAATTGTACTGCGTATTTCCTGAATCAGCTCTGTGTTGAATCCACACCATCTATTTCCGTTGGTTAAGGCCTTCCGAGCAATCAAATTCCTTGAAAAGATTTGCCTTTGCATCCATTCAACGAGTTCAATGCTCCAATTACGTCCAGTCCAGCTCGATCGCTCCGAAGTTTCTTCAAATTTGGCTCTACGCGGTGTCCGACCCTGGGGCGCGCTCAGCTGCAAGAAATTGAGGAAGCGAAATGTCCAAGGTTAATAACGTCCCAGTTCTCGCCTAAGCCCAGTTATTAAATTGTATCATTCATTCAAACTTTTAAACAAAAAGTGAAAGGTACAGATTACATAGAAATTCACTCTCATATACTATTTCCAATTAATCTAAAAATACAGTGAATGCCTTATCTACTCACGTCAGAAAAAATTAAAATTTCAGTGATTAAAACATGAGATACTTCGAATTTTGCATTTTTTGTAAGCTGACTATTCCAGAGAGCAGTTTGCGACACCATATCAGCAGCAACCAGAACTTTTACGGCTAACGACTTCGTAACTGCCTCCCACAGAGTATCCTAGAACAGGACGGCCAAGGAAATTAGAAATGCTAATGGGTAACACAGCCAAGACCTTACGGACTAATTAATCTTCGTTGTGAACAGGATAAGGCCTAATAAGGACAACCCCATCAGAGCATTTGGACGTCGCCGGTCATAAAAGCGTTGAACCATGGGAACTGATAGAATTTACAGTATTAGGACAACTCGTAGAGCTTTGATGGTCACATCATCGGTTAATGCAACCATATAACTAACGAGTTCTTGTGAACCATGCATGAAAATGTTTTATTTGCTCTTATTTCTTTGCATCTCGAGTAGTGTTTTTATAACTGCAATTTAACATCGATGCTTGAAGAATTTGAATGTTAGTAAATCATGAGATGTGATAGTGAACACATTCTACAGGGTAGTGTCCTCTTTTGCCTTCACCAGTTTGTGGTTTGTGGATGCCAAAAAATTGTATTATGCGAGGTATCCTTGCGTCGGGTCATGAGTGTTCTGGAACTTCCCGCTATGAAGTTATGCTTTTTTATCAAAAAACAATTTGTCCGCAAAACCTGCAGCGATCAACTTCTCAAAAAATATAGCTACCGGTTGAGCTGATGTGACGATTTTTTTCAGGCTTCGTGATTGGTGCTCTGAATTTTTTATGAACTGGTGAGTGATAGATTATTTTTCTGGCAGTAACATTCTTCAGTTCTTTGGAGACTTTAACTAGCTCAAAATGTTTGTAATTTCTCCCCGTACCCGCAGCTGTTCATTGAAACATGCTGCCTTTTGTTCCTATTTCATTGGCTCATGATTTGATTCATAAGAGAGGCGTGATCACTAATGGAAATTTGTGCAACTTCTCTTTTAATTGATATTTAAAATCATTATTTTTCACGTTTGGTAGCAAAGCTTTTGCATACTTTTTAAATAAAAATTATTTCGTTTCCCCGAATTTCATATCTATTTGAATTACATTTTGCACCAATTTACTTTAATTCAATGAACTTAAATCGCTTCAAATAGATTATGTGAAAACATTCATTAGACGTTTGTAACCAACATTTGTTGCTTCGTTAACATATTCCCTTGCCCCCACGGCTTTCCTCTGCCGTGCGCCTCCTAAGGAAGCCATGTGTGGACTATCAACTGAGCAGGAATCGCTCTGCAGATCCCTTATCGTTGTTTTCATTTCCTTTTTTCTATTTGACAATTTACAATGTTGGTAATAGAAGTATATTTTGAAGAAAATATATACATAATATTTGTGTTAGAAACTTGATTGAGAATGAGCATAAGCTTCGAAAGTAAAAATTAAATGGTTTCAAGATTTGGCTGGCTATTTCTTTTGCAGTTGACTAATATATTTACCCAACAGAATATATTGTCCCTGTTCCCGTGTGGTAGAATTACATCTCTCTTTGGGAGTCCAAGTATTTTTTCAGATTAGTTCTTCAAGTCATAATGCATCAAGATAAACTAGAAAAATTACAAATATTGTGTCAAGTATAATGGAGCCAAAATTTCCCAAATGGCGAGGTCATAATAAGAATAGCAGGTCACTGGAAGCTCTCTTCCCGGTCTGAAATACATTGCGCCGAGGTCTTGGCCACCTGTTGGGATGCCACAATTCCGCGTAATAAATGACTTGACAAACATTTCTCTTTGTAAGCCGAGGAGCCGAGGCAAAGCTCCAGCAATATTTTGGTGCCAGGGGATGACGCGTTGCGCCCTGTCATTATTTTATGGCTGTAATATCCCAGGTGGGCAGCTCTCAGTGTATGTACATTAGAGTCACTTAATGAGCCCTGGAGAAGAATGCAGTTAAGTTGCATAATGTTTCTTGGTAAAGCGATGTAACGGAGGGCTCTATGGAAGTTCAAGGCAAGTAGTTAGGGGATATTCTCAAAGTTCTGCTAGCATGGCGGGGCGTAAGATTGAGTTGAACTAGTTTTTGAAAATTTGTTAGGATTTAAAGATGAATTGTTGCAGTAAAATGCATTGCATTCAATGTTAAACCCAGCCTGTAAATTCGGACCTCGGACCTGACGAGTGTCATAGAAAAAGTCAACTGAACGTGGGACGTGATGTGATCTAAGGTGAATAGGCTTTACGAGAATTCAGGCGAAGTGTCTGAAGACTTCCGTTTGTTGTCCAAGGCGCTGGAAAAAATTTAATGATGTTTGTAATAGCCTGAAGAAAGCCTACATTGAAAAAACGTTCATAGGATTAAATCGGCTTTCAGCATCTGATGCAAATTCTAGTTAGAAGCTTTTCAGGACTAGTGTTTGTCAAACTTTCATATTCAGCTACAGTAAAGTCTTCCCTACTTAAATTGTACAAAACCTAAAACAACGTATACTGCTTTGGTTATTCATGATCAAATTTTCGGATTATTTTTCTATAGCGAGTCAGTATTCGTAAAACGCACACAGAATATACATTTCACAAAGTAGAACGAAAATATTAACAAAAGTTTTTCTTATACAAGCTTACGGGTGTCACATACACCCAAAACATATACTCGTGTGGCACAAAACAAAAATTGTCAACCAAACAGTTTTTTGTTCCATATTTAGTTCAGAAACCTCTGCTGGCAACTTTTCTCGGGGACGGTTTTCATATGCTGAAAGAAGCGCAAGTTTGTGGCGGTAAATGAGCTCAATCTTCAACGCGCATTTTCATCAGTTCTTCAGGCTGCATCGGACTTCTTCGATAAATCTTCTTCTTTAGTGTTCGTCAAAGATGTTTGGCAGAGTTAAGGTCCGGGAATTGCCTTGGAAACAGGAGGACATTGATTTTGCTCTGCTTATATCATTCGGATGTTTATTTCTGGAATGTCTTGAGCTCACCTGTGAGTTTACGGTTAACTCAAGGTAATCTAGGTTTAAAAATGGATAAAAATGTTTTAAAATAAGATAGTTCCAAAGATTTAAGCTTTCATGTAATTCTGGCAAATCTCCACAAGAAGACGGAATTCATAGGTCAAAATTTTATAGCCCGTCTGTAAGCAAACGTAAAGCCAGGTTATCTATGAAGTAATAAAATCATATAGATAAGTTTTAAAATTTACATTTTAGTTCCACATCAAAAATCAAGGATAACTTTCATACTCGCCATTCCTGCATCTGCGCTCGACAGTTGATGGTGAGCTACATTCGAAAAATACATAAAATATTCTTGAAGGCTTGTATAAAATAGTTTTCTCTCACAGAGATTTTAGTAAATTTCAACGCCATCTTTGGTAAAGCTGTTCTCAGCAATCCTACCTCTTCCCATAAATGAATTCTAAATTTCAAGAAACAAGTACAAAACCTGAGTTAATTATACGAGGCCTGAGGTAAAAAAACGAGGTCGCTCGACCTCACAAGACAAACCACCGCGTCCCAAGAGAGCCATCGACAGCCGAAGCCTAATTGACAAAAACTTCGGTCCTTGATGGCCCGTGTTTTCAGACGCTGTGAAAACAGTTTTCATTATAAGTGTCATGCTTGTTGCATTTTCCAATAATGTTCTCAACTACGTCTTGAGCTGTCTCTGAGAAAATGTGGTCTGACCTATTGTTACAACCACAGTCGTAACATCGATTTTGACTGAGTTTTACATTCCTGATCACGTCGCATTCGGCTTTGTTCATGTTTTTAATCAACTTAATTAAAATGATATGTTGCACAGAATGTATCGTGATGACAGTTGATGCAAGACTTTGATAATGATAATGGTTAGAGACATCGTAATGTGTATTATTTTACTAGTCCATACTAAACATTCATTTCTTTGAATTTGACATTATAATTTATGAGCTGTTTGCCTGCTATTTCTCACACTTTCCTGCTGATTGATTGACTGCCTTCATATAAAAGTAACGGGGAGAGATGAAGTCAATGAACTGGAAGTTGGCAGCAATCTACTTTTAGGTGACATTCGTAGTACGAAGACTTCGAAGCATGTTGCTGTCAGCAAATCAGTCTCGCTGCCTCGCGCAGTTATTTTTGTGCCGTGCAACAGTAACAGGAATGCTGTGAGCTGAGCGTGGCAAGCTGCGCACCAGAATTGCAATCTAGTATGGAGCCTCATTGGGAGGTGTGCGTGTCTGTGTCGTCCTAGCAGAAATGGGAAAAATTTTACGTGTCAATTTCTGTACAATATTAAATACTAAAATTTTTCATGCAAATGAAATTAATAACAGGAGTTCACGCATCGCATTGAAAAAAAGCGTTGAATTATCGATAAAGGTACTTACAAAATTACGTCTATAAGAAACTAACTGGAATCATTTTGCTAATGTTATTTATTTATCCATTCTCATTTTTCCAGTTTTTACACTCATGTTATTCTGATGTGGCCTCTCTGTGTTTATTACGTTAACATTTTGTTCTATCAAACTGCGTACTTTTGTTTTCTCCTAGTCACCAACCTTCTCAACTACCATTGCTGTGCGGCACTTAGAGCTCCGTTTCACTGTTCTTTCTTTTCGAATATGATTTCATTCCTTTGCTCGTTACTACAGCTATTTTTCTAGACTGCTCTTCTCATCGGTGCTCGTCTTATCATTAATTTGTCACTCTTTCCTTTCGTAGAGTTTTATCTCTTAATTCCAAGGTCTTGCTATATCGTCAATGTTTCGCTCATTTGGAGATACCGTTGCATTTAGGCATGCAAGAAGTTGTGTAAGAAGTTATGCAAAAAGTTATGGAACGCTTTTTATTAATAATTGATTCCTCCCAAACGAGTACGATGAGTACGAGTTCTGTACAATTCGTAAGAATTGCTTTTATTTCTTTTGCCTAAATTTCCTTTAGGAGTGTATATGCTAAGAACAGCATTTGGGGTTTGCACTCTTGAATCAAATTTGTGAGCATAATGAGCGTATGAAGCCGTGCATCATCATTAATGCGACTGCAACTGATTTGGAATTGAATTATGCTAATGAAATTATTAGTATTACAGACCTTTTATGCCATTCAACTCTCATTACACGGCTATGTATTTGGGAAATTGAAATAAATATTTGAAGGTTATGAGAGCATTAATATTTATAAACTGCTCCCCGACGTGATTCCAAATTCAAACTGTCTACGAAGCCTCTCAAGCTTCATTTAGCAAGAGATGTTTTAGGACGCGTGCATGACACCAATTCAGCCGGGCTTTAATCGAGAGGATAAGGCAGTTCTCACGCGTTGAAGGGGGGCCCATTCAGCACACAGGTTCCGTACGTTCTGCTCCAACTAAACAATAACTGTCCATTCATTGTTCTTTTCGGGCTCCAATTAATCTAAATGAACCATTGAGGATATAATAATTACATTATTACATATATTCTTCTCAATTAAAAGTTCAATTTACTTTTATTTACCTGAATTTATCAACATTTTAAAAATGCCATATTCTCGATTTGCAAACATTCCAAACTAGGTTTTAGGAGTTTGTTTCAATCATAGTTAGCACAGCATTTCACAGGTTCGTTATCAAACTGGCGCTGGTATAATTTTACTTAAATTTTAATAACATGTGGAGGAATACGCATTTTCATTTCTGCCTATTGGTCAAATACACTTCGTGTGTTATGACGATAATGTACAAACATGTGCTAAAGAGGCCATAACTAAGCTTTACGATTGATACTCTTGTTTGCTTTCTACAATTCAAAGATTCATTCGTAACTCTCATCATCGTAAATACGAAGTGAACGGTCAAATCATGCCAAATTTGTGCAGACTGCGCTCAATGATAATGGCAGCTCGGCCCACTGTGAATACTTGTTTAGCATTTTAATGTACACCCTGATTTATAAGCTTATTTTTCTGTCTAATTTTAAGAATTGTGTATTGAACTGTTCCTGCATTAAATTTTTTTTTCTTTTAGAATTTTATACAGAAGATAAGTGCTGTATGCGCTCGAAAGCTATGATTTTATCAAAATTTAATGGATATAAGATGTTTCTCATAGCCATTTTAATTACTTTCATTATAAGGTTACGTTTTCTTTACTAAATCTATTTGGGAAACATCGCAATAAATATTCCGGGTGCTGACCGTCATGTGTAGGGTAACACAATGTTGTGAACTAAATTTTCGAATGAGACCCACACCTCCGTCGTCCGACCACGCCCCACTGTTTGGTGGTGAGAACCTCTATTTATTCCAACACGTCTTACCGTTGGGTTTTAAAAACCTTACAACTACTGGTGTGGTGAAAATATGTGAGGAATGTGTGGATTAAACTTCCTTTTCCAAGGGAAGTACTCCGTGGTCACGGGAAAAGCCCCACCTGAGCCGAGGCTCGAACCCTTGTCCTTTCGGCTGTGAGGCCATCACGCTCACCACTACACCATGGAGCCCACGGTAAACATCAATCGGCAGGTAAACATCAATCGGTAAATGATCTCGATGCACACTGTATTTCTATGCATCACAATTGTTCAAAATGAGCCCCCAGATGAATAAATAAATTAGCGCTAGAAGACTGTGTTTTAAGTCGTGTTCTTTTGTGACGACGATCTGCGGAATCGTATCGAGAACTAAGAAATTAATATTTACCGATAATTTTCGAGCACTAGAAAGAATTCTGGCACACAGATACAGACCTCTCATGAACGAAAGCACTTGTTCAACCATACTTGAAATATTAACTTATATTCCAAAATATTTCTACACTCTAGTGGGCTCATTTTTATTCTTCATGTTGTATTTTCAGCGCATCGCACTCCATCTGTACCAGAATCTATGCTTACATTGTTTTCTTCTTCCCTCAGACACTGCTGATGAGTGTAGCTATCACTCGGAAGCTCTACTTTAAGTGAACACTTTTAGAAACTCGATGGTTCTGACTGCCTGCATAATTTGGTTTATTTTGATACATACGGTTCCAACTTTGTCATAGAGACTGTCGCCGCTGGAGACCCACGTGCGGTCTGGCCGGTATCATGGCCAAAAATCTGATACTCAAACGTAATACAAGTCGACAAATCACACATGCATACACCCAATCTACTTGTAGATTAGATTAGAATCTTGGTCACATTAATGCTCCCAATTCTCCTGAAATGTGATCCATTGACTGCGAAAAAAGGGACAAAACGATTTATTCAATGATTACTTTGTGGGGAACGATTCAAAGTAATCATTGGCTGGTAGCTAGAAATTTAGCAACTTCACTGAGGTACCAATGAATATCGGCTCTAATTTCCAGGAATAAGTCAGAAAATTCTGCATTTTATTCAATATTATTGATTGGTATAAAAAATTTTAAATAAATATTATTGAAGCAAGTGGTTTGGAATGACTTTCAGGTATTTCAAATCGCAATTTATTAACGTGAACACCGTACGTTAAAATCTTTTATAAAGCTCAAGAAAGTAACCCATCGAGGCACGGCATTCACTCGTCCCAGACACCCATCTTCATTGCTGAATTTCCCCGCGCAGGAGACGGTATGGACTCCCAAAAGAGAGGCTCCAGCGCTGGAGAAAACAAATCCCACGGCTGAGAGACACGTCCGACCATCGATCTTTAGTGCCAGGACGCCAGGTGTAGGCCTCCGATAAGACGGAATTCCTACGTGTTCGTGAAGGAGACTGTAAACATAGGAGACAATTATGGTTACAAACTAAGCAGATAGGAAATTGATGATCCTCTGCTCTGAATGCTGAAACGTGTACGTTGTCTCACTCCAGCTTTCAGCCAAGGTTACTGGAAACTCAAATCATAGTATTATCGACGTCGCTAATGATAAGAGTTCGCTGACCCGCATGAGGTAATTTACAAAAAAAGTGAACCACTCAATTTACTCCGAGCATCTTTCGTAATAATGTAATGTTCTTCGAAAGTTGACTCGCTGACTGATATGCAGTCCACAGTGAGTTCGGCCGTGAAATGAGGTTGATCGAAGTCGCACAAAAAAACTGCGATATCAGCGATGCCATCGGTTGAACCATGAAATGATAAGGATAATTACTTACTCAATGACGGCTAAAAAAAAGGTGACATCTTGAAAGACTAGCACACAGTTAGTGTGACTGGAATGTCAAGGATTCTCATCAGTGGGTAATTGCCAATTGTTAGCATAAATTTTTTTCTGTTGTACCTGATTTTTACATAATCGACGTGCAAATAATACAAATATAAGCAAGAGTCTGCATTGCAGATCGTACATTTTACCGCTTTCTTTCATTTTAGGATTCTCATTTTACTTATTTTTAATCCGTATGTTTGATTTGTATTGAGCCATTTTTTGTGATGCTGTGTGCAGTGCAATTTTTATCTCTCTGACGCCTGCAGTGATTATTTCGTCGTTTACGCTAGCACAAAAGAAAATAAAATTACGGTGGAACGGAAACGTTATTCTAGGGAAGACAAAATTTTAGGGCACCACAAAAAATTTCAACTCTTTCCTAATAGAATATGCGAGTTTGTTACAATCTTCTACAACGTGTTTGGAAAAACATCTGTACGATGTTTTACAATAAGTGCTTTTCCCAAATTAGAAAAATTTCTACCCTAAATTCCAATGCGTTAAAGAATTAAAAAATCCTTATGAAGGTGATACACGCGTAGTGCATGGAACATTGCATTGCTGTAATAACACTCACGATTTTCTTTCACGAGCATATGCTTCCACAGTGTTTGAAAAACGATGCATAAATAAGGTTTTGTTGACGCAGGTCCAGAGCAAATGCCAATAAGCTCCAGCAGGAACATCTTTCTTACATCGTGACGGAGATGCAAGACTGCATGCGGTACAAGCCTTCGCTTCAACGAACATGCAACGTAAAATATGAACACACGTAGACGGTGTCGAAGAGTTAACGAAGAGCTGAGGGTTGGAGAGTGAGATCCGTGAAGATTTAAAAGGCGACTACCTAACATTATTGAAGTAATGAGTTCAATCCAAAATTTTGCTCTGCTTAGTAAGCTTCTTGTTAAAGTATCTTTCCCGCCTGAATGTGAACTTAATTATCCTGGGTAAATCGCGAGCTCACTTTACCACAATAACAACATAACCCTCTTAGATAGTATTTCATCAAAGATTTTCAAAAGAAGGAAAATGTAAGAGAACACAATTATTTGAACGAATTTTCTATCATTTATATTTTGAACTCGAATTTACCTGGTATACAGGGTTCTTCAGTAAACTTCCCCAAGACGTTCGTTTCATTGAAATAACCACATGTTTCATTATGGATGTCCGTGCGAAAATGCTCACTAAACAAGTTGCAGTCAGCATGTCGGTAGGAAAATACGAATCAAAGTCAAAACAAGTTCATTCATTAAAACAAAGAATTCAGAGTTTGAAGGTAGGGTGTGTATTCACAGCAGGAGCTCGACATTCCGTCCGTCTGCTGTGATGCATGCGTGGACGCAGCTGCGTAATGATTGCCGAACTCGGGCGAAGATCAATTTTATTCACAGCATTTACTCACCGACTTATTTATTTTGTATTTTATTCTTAAATTTTTAAAAGATATGCGTTTAATATTCTAGTTGCACAACTCCGCTGCTTTTAAATTTATTAGAGGTGAGTCACCATTACTGAAGGTATTTTTGGTTGAAAGGCTATAAAGGTATATGTGTTAGAACTCACACGTCGGCTTCTAGGAAACCTTATCTTCAACGTCTGACGAAGAAACCAAGAACTTTCAACTTTCGCCGAAGCAAGAATGTCAAACACCATTGATATGCCCGTCACAGCCTCGTTACCTTAAGAACATTACGTCAGGTGATAAATGTCAAAGTCCAAAACCCAACTCGTGGTTCTGATGAGGCTCTTTGGGAGAGACAATGGAGTATGCACCTGAAATAATGGCCATGAGCTCATGCAATAAATTTTATGGGCATGCCAACCCCATGAAAATCAAGGACGAACGGCCAGCGAATGAAGCACCGCCGATTACAGACGAACTGAGAGCGAAGCAGCTGGCGCTCCCGGCGCTCTCGTGTTTGAGAGCGGCCTAACACGGACGTTATGCGCGCAACCAAGCATTCTTATCAGTAAATGTTTTACAAATGGCACATGCAAAAATTTTTAAGCTGAGATGCATGTACGTTATTTCAATAATAGTGTTCATGAAATTGAACGTGTGATATTATGCAACTATGTTTTTAATTTACTGACTCCGGACCGTTTTTCATATGCTGATGAAGTTCACAATCTTGTTACTTCGCCCACCAATAGTTAATAATTTATCAGTTAATTTGAATTTGAAGCGCGTGTGATGGCTGGCGTTCTGTAAGCGGGGTACTAACTACAATGTAGAAGGAGTAGATCAATTTAGCACGTGTAATAAGAAAAATTTGCAAAAGATAAGGAAATAAAATACGCAGCAGAAAAGTGAACCATGTCATAATATTGATACTCAGTAGCATGGTTTTATGCTCACAGTTTTTAGCCGCCATTTTTTCTGCTTTTATGAGACATGTGCAAGTTTCTTCAAGATATTATTCGGTTCTTCGATTGCCCTAGAATTTAAAGTTTAAAGGTATCTTGAAGCCCGCTAATTTATTCTAGCTTCTCATCCTAGCTGCTGATTTTTAATAGGTTTCAAGTAAGGGCATATCGAACGCTGCGGTAGAGTTTTGATTACATTTTTTTCTGAAGTTAAGAAGCCCACAATTTGGCCGTGCGAATGTTTGTGGTCGTAATCTTGCTGGAATTTAAGCTGGCTGGAAAGCCCATGATTTGGGGTCGATTGTTTAAGTCTTCATCAAGTTTCTTGACAAAGTCTACACATTTTAAAACTCCCTCAATTTCAACCAATTTTCCTGTCCCACTTGAACTTTGTAGAACCCCAAAGATCCTTTATTATTCCAACACGTTTTACCGTTGGGTTTTAAATNGCTGTGAGGCCATCACGTTCACCACTGCACCATGGAGCCACCCCGGAAAACACCCCGGAAAGAACTTCCTATCTTACATTGGCTTAATGTTCTTCTCGGGAAAAACCTCT
The DNA here is from genome assembly GCA_014899125.1 of Orchestia grillus. NCBI lineage: Eukaryota > Metazoa > Arthropoda > Malacostraca > Amphipoda > Talitridae > Orchestia > Orchestia grillus. The sequence goes on from VOMN01065506.1 coordinate 74,460, forward strand.
CCCGGAAAACCTTAATTTCGAACTGACTTTAACAGGTTGCCATTCGTAAAATCGAAAGCCTTCACAGCAAATAAAGCGAGGATTTATCCAAAAAATTATTTGGCATACGGGTTAAAAAAGTTTAATTAATTGATTATTAAGAACTCTTTTACAATATGCAAACAATTACTGCAATCTCAACTCAACTAACATCGTCATTTTAGAGCCTCTGCAACTCAGAAGCACCCCACAAATGAGGCATGGTGTCCTCCATTGCGCCACCGTCAGCCCAACATTGTCCCACGTACCCATCTCAATTTACGAAGGATCATTTTATATTGCCTGTGCTGGGAAATGTTGTATAGTTTTTTATGTTTCCCTGACCTTAAGCCTTCTGCCTAACACTGCCTTATCACAAAATACAATTGCATTCAAACGGCACTACTACTGAGCTCAGTGGAATTTGTTTTGTTTTGCGCTTAAATTAAAGTTACGAAAATATCAATTTTGATTCACCCACTAATTGGGTTGTTGTTAGACTTTCAGCAGAATCTCCAATTATACAAGGCGTTTTTCCCAAGACCAAAAGATAACGGTGAAACACGTTTATTAAGAAGTAAAATTCCAGTTTTCTAGTTTCTGATACTCACAATACACCAAGTCTAACAGCCGACACAGATAAGTCTTTACAATAGTTTAAACTTGGTCATACTCGACGATTGAACTCAAGATAAAAGTCAGTGCTCGTTTTCAATTGACAACTGAAACTCATGAAAAATTAGGAAACTTCAATTTGGCTACAATAATAGACTGAGCGTTCCCTTACATATTTTTGTACGCTGCAGATTAATTCACTGAATGCTATTTCTGCACATAAGAATTGATTTCAATTGGTGCTATTTTTGGTGCGCGAGAACGGAATCCCTCGTTTCTACGAACTGCTCGAATGGCATTCCTGTATACATTTGTCCCAGTTGCTCTTGAATATTTTAAAGAATCGAGTCCCGTGAGGATTCGTCGTCACTTTACCGGCTGTTTGTTCAGCCTCAGGGTTTTAAATTTTCCATGGACGCCCTGAACCTGGTAGACCTGCAGGGGTACTAATGTAACGTGGGCCGACAAATCGTGATACTAATTGTTGAAATAGGTATTTTTAACATAGATGAACTAATTCCATAGCCCAGACCACTTTTACGTGACTGAACAATTATATACTTCTCTGGTCCGTTCTGGTAATTATTCAGTGTTTGCCTTATTAAAATTTGAGTATTTGACGATGACCATCTCATGCAACTCTCATACATCGACTGTGGTCCGCTGTTGAACGTGGAGATAATGGATTATTTTTCTAGTAAGTTCTACAGTATCCTGGTCACGCACACCACCCTGCAATGATCGAGGGTAATCTAATATCCATTTAAAATTAATTTAGTAGGCATGCTTTTGAGGGGCGTGCTAGATACTTTTTGAAGCAATGACCTAGGACTTTTGCCGGTACTTAATAAATGCTTTATTATTTATGTAGTTCCATACCGATTTAGAATCCAGAATACAAAACTACATAAGTATCATTTTTGATGGCTTTGCTGTTGCATAACAATGATGAATGAACATTTGACCTCGTGTCGGACATTTGTAGCAACAACTGTATGAGCACATATTCAAACCCTCACAGGATTTCTTCGGTCTTTTGATATCAGGAGGGTGCTGATTAAATATGCTCCTTTAAATTGCTTAACACCAATTTGTACGTTCATACTGAATAGTTATAACGCTCAGTCTGGGTGACGATCGTTATTTTACAAAATTCCTGTCAGCCACCAAGGTTCCACTCTCTCGACATCATTTTTGGAATAAATGCAGGCTTAGACGGGCTTTGGGATATCAGAACTGGACTCTCAGTTTATTTATTTTCGCTTGTGCTGCCAGAAACCAAAAACGATGGCTGCTCGCCACACAGTGGGACAAACGGCAGAAATTTTCACTCATGAAGAAAAGTTTGCATCATGTCATAAAAGAATGGTCGACTAGTTCAATCATTCATAGGTAGTAAAACCAACAGAAAACAATAAGTTTGAGCAAAGGGGAAGTTTTGTGCACTTTTTTGAGTTGTTTTATCCATTGGAACACGTTACATAAACTTCTTGAATAATATGTGGTCAATATGTCATCTACTTAACTGATTTGAAGGTTCTCCCCCCATTTGTCGTATGAAAAAGTAGAAAATAGTGTTTTTACAAACAAAGTAGTCAATTTCATTCTTTCAAATTTATCAATATCTTTTGTCCATTTTTATTTGCATATTTTTGAGGTTTTACACATGTATTGACACGAAACAATCTTTTCTAAAGAATATTCTAAGTGTGCAAGTCTTGTGAATTTATTCCAAGCACTAATCTCGTCTCTCTATGCATTTTTTGACAAGCTTTCAATTTGCATAATAAATTGAGGCTAATGACGAAAGGCGCCGCTGATCTCAGCTATACGAAAGCACAGGACGGTGGTTGAGTTAGCAATGCTGCGATCTACCGGTTGGGTTTGAAAATTTAAATTCACAAGCCTCATTATCCTTAATAGAACTGAAACTCGATTACGCCCTTAATTACTTGAGAAACCTGTTTAAACTCAGGCAGAAACAAATTACCATTCTGTGTATTTCATTTGTCATTAAACATATTTCAATAATGTATATGTTTGTAGTAGCTGTCATCGTTGCTGTAAATTCCTATTTTGTTCCAAAAAAAAAAAATAGTTCAGGAAAGCTGTTAATGAAACTTTTTATCATTAAACCCGGGCATAAATGACTGAGAGGTCATCAAGTATTGAAAATGAGGAAAAACCCTGGCTGTTAAACATATTCTCATGCTGTACATATGATAAATACTTGTAGAGTACTGATACATCCTCCCCATCGCACCACGTATTAACAACATTAAGGTAGTAAAGATCAGTACTTTCGTGACCCTTCATTGTCCCCCTACGAACATGGGCTACAGCCAAGTGTCAATGCGCACACAACTTTCGCTTCACTTTTAACCGTTTTTCAAACCGTCAAACATCTCATCTTAGAGTACAGTGATCCGTAATCTAACACAATGAAATGAACATGGTCGCAATATTCACTCTCTGACATGGGTGGGTTGGTAATTAGTGTACATTTGGGGCCCCCTGCAATAAAAAAAATATTTTCAAAGCAACAAATGGGGTGACATAGTTGCATGCATTTAGTGAAAACAATGAAATTTCAGTATTTCTTCCATACTTGTCAGCAGAGTAGGACAGGATTATAGCACCTGTAACGTCGTTGCGACCAGTAACTTGACCCGACGAGTGAACGTTTTCGTCTTAAGTCATCGTCATTGTTGCCTGTGGTGTCAGGAATATCAGTGTCCGAGAGTAGAATGCTTTAGTATGCTTTATTGCGGAATACGCTTTATTCCTAAAGAAGTGGAATACTGAATATCCCTTTGTTACAAATGAGGCATTTATTAGGCTTCATCTTTTATTATGTAGATACCAAAAGGGATCTGTTATTTTATTTTAGAACTACAATACTATAAGCAGTTAATGTAAATAAGCATGACAGCGCTTTTATTTTCTGTCCTTCAGCCATAACGACTGGTAATCAGAGTTGGATAAATTTTCTCCTGAAATGCCGTAGTTCCATTTTAAGCGAGTCATAATAATACTTGATGATAATTTTCGGTGTAAATTATGGATTTCTCTGCGCTCAATACTTTCTTCAGACGTTCACGTTTTGTTAAAGTTTCTCTAATCACACTAAATAACTAAAAGATACTTTCCCGAAATGTAAAAAGCATTGCTAACAAAGAAATTTAAGCATATGTTTCATAATGGCTCAATTTTTTGTGGAGTTTTTGAAAGAGTGATAATTGTAACAATATACGAACTGACAGTTTTACCAGTCGATGAAATTGCACCGACACCATAAATTCCTTAAAAGTTTTACTTTAGCATAAACTTTAGGAAATACGCAATTTTACAGATAGAAATGATTTAATAATTTCTGTGTGAACGGTGATGACCAATGAATGAGTTCCTCAGTTACAAGTGACTAATAAATTTTGGTCAAGGATCGATTGAAAAGATTGTTATAACAGAACAGTAAAAAATTAAACTTTATTCAAATATACGCGTTTCTTATTAGACCTGAAAACTGGATCTTGTTTCAGAAGATCAATAGCATTTCCTATCTGAATAGAGACTCAAAGCTGAAAATATAAAATCACTCTGGAACATAGATATGCTTCTATTTTACAAAAATAATTGGCCACATATGTTCTTTTAACATTCTGGGATAAATTTTTAATGCAAAAGAACCATCGTATTTTTTCATTGTCTGAGGAGAATGAATCTGCAGTATTGTGCCACTGAAGTCTCTCTACTCTGTACAGAACTCTTTTCTGAAGAAGAAACCGTTCCAGTAATTTTATCGCTTTTATTCAGTTTGTTTGGTTAAAGTTTATTTCCCGTTTATGGCTGCTAAGTCCACCTAAAACATTGCATAAAACCGATAGTAATAAAATTTTGACTCAGACCCGCTGAATGAACGACAATAATTCTTTTCGATGTAAATTCTACGTCCTCCAGCTCCCCGCTGCTAATTTTTCAGAATCAAATCCTGCTGTTTAACTTTGTTAGTCTTGTTTGACTTCTGTATAAAAAAATGGAGATAATCACTGATCGGTTGTCTATATAAAATAATTTTCTTGATAAATGTAACATAACGATTTTTCTTCCCAGAATAATCACTGAATATGTGAACCATTCTCACAGTAGTTGAAAAGCGAAATTCTAGGCCCGATTCATGATGCAAGGAAATTTCAGAATTCGTTATGAAGAACGACGCTTTTTTGGACGTCTGTCCTAATTGCTAACAAGTCACCCGTCGCTGCAACAGCTTTGTCAGAATTTTCTCTCGCGAGAAGACGAACGAGGGAACCGAGGCGAGCGTGAGGCGCCAGCGAGAGGGAGAATGGTGAGGATCAGCTTTCGTTCATTCAAAATGGCAAAAAACCAACGTAATATCAGACATATGTACTTGCAATAAGTAGAAAAAAGTTACGTGTATTGTGTGCCTGCCTTGAACTGACATAATTTTGTCCTGCGTGTGATTTAGGGTGCATTTGTGCTAAGGGAAATCAAATAGTTCGCAGAATTTTTTGTAGCGTGAGAGTAATTAAGCTAAAGTAATGCACGGTGCTGCTTTTAGGTCCCGTTCAACTCGACGTCGAATTACTTGTGGAACCTCAATGTAAAACGACAGAGAGGTCTAGAATATAAGAAGAAGAACGAATGTGGATGAGTTACGTTTTAAATAGTGAGCAAACTTTTCGAATTATCAGGATTCTATATTCAGAGCTGAAATACGAAAATTATAATGCTATAAAAACAAAACGGTAAGATTTCGGTTTTAAGAATTTGAATTTTTGAATATAAAATGATAAAAAGCATGATATAGCACATTCGTCTCTATAATACATGAACCTAATTCCCTCTTGTTCATGACTACATTCTAACACACCCCCTGACACAGGAGTGGCGAAAAAATAAAAAAAACGCACAAGCAACCATATACCCATGCGAGGATATATGCAGATTTTTCTAGCGAGTGTGACAGTATAGAAGTATTGGGAACAATTTTAGGCCATTAAAGACCCCATGAACTTGCGGCCTAAAATTGGGCTCGGTTATTCCGATAGGTCATTGAAGGTGTAAAAAGCGACTTTCACGTTTGGAGAGGGGCAGTCACTTAAATTACCAATTTAAAAAAATGAAATGAATTGAGATCAATGGCTAAGAGTTAATTTACCGATAAAAGCCGGTATATTTCTTATAATTACATACATTCATTCTCGCATGATAATTTGTGATCCGAGAGATACAGAAAAACCTCGCGGAAATTCTCCGATCTTTTTATAGTTTTGATCTCTTGATACCGGGAAATTTTCTCAGACCTCAATCCTGCGTTCCTTACTCCTGAAGCGCAGCTTTACTGTTTTTGTTGTTTGACGAGGAAGGCTCGCAGCATTAAAGATCAGTGACGGTAATATCAATGCCGGCTCGTCGTCCTGATGGCAACAATTGTGCTAAGAGCTGTAGCCCCTGTTCCAGTCATCTCGGTCACAGGTTCAATACCTTTGTCAGAAAACTTATCTTACACAGATTTATTTCTAACTTTTCAATACTACCATACATTAAGGATTCAATCTGTCACCTATAAAGTATCTTACTGGTGTTTACTGTCTGAGTGGACAAAATTGAGCTTGCTTTCATTGTTCGGGATATAATAGTCGTTTCTGGTATTCTATTGGAATTTTTTTGTCATAATATATTAATTGTATTATAAACTAAGCGCTTTAGATATGACTAGTGGCGTTTTTAGATACCACATCTATTTATTCATTCTAATGTGTGAAACATAATGCATACTATACGCTTCTAACTTTAGTTGTGATGTGAATATTTGAATGAACAAAGGTCTGTAATCGTATCCACAACACTGGTTAATAAATTTGGTCATTAAATGTTTTATAGAGGAATGGGGGGCTTCTATTTTTAATCTTGTACGTTATTCTCAGGAATGGCTTCGCAAGTGAGGACAATGAAAGAAAACTATATTTTGCTTGCATGAATGAGCAGATGTATTCTAGCAAACCATTCTACTCCAGCATTCGGCGGCGTGTGAAGAAGGCTCAGCTATATAGAAGCTATTCTTACCAGGAAAATTGTTTTAAGATAATTTTTTACATCATCCAAAGTGCTGGAATTTGTTCTCAGAAAAAAATATCCTTGCTAAAGTACAGCTGGCAACTGAACACTGTGTGGAAAAACATTCATGATCGGCATCCCTGACTCTTATGATCGTCGTCTAATGGATTCGAATGAATTCGGACACAAAATAAAAAACAAGGATCTTTTGGACCATGTTGAATCTTTCAAGCTAATTAAAATCATTGTTAAAAGATGTACGCATACCCTTCATTACCGTGACAGGATCCTTGAGCAACAAAAATGTCGCACCAAACACATAAAAGTTTTCTTCAAATGTGCTAGCCGTAGGTATGGGGATTATCCGAAGCATTATTCTCCTAATAGATGTGTGACTGCCGTTTTACCTCTTCGTCCCAGTGTGGAATTGCTACGAAAATTCATTCGAAACTGCTCGTTATAAAATGCAGGAACCCAGAAGAGAATTTGAATTTTCTTTGAAATAAGATTAGGAATAATTTTATCTACCCTAGAATTGAAAAACCGTTCATCAGAAATAAAATGCGTTGAGTAAGTATTCGTAAAGTACCCAATAATTTAAATTTTTCGTTACAAAACACATTTCGGAAAGCCTTGAAGAATTGTGAGTTCCACATTAGAAAGGGCAAGATCAAACACATTAGGTATTGTTCAGTGTACAAGAATTAATAAGGAAATGCTCAATTAACAATTAAAATAGCAATACAGGGTGGCAAAAATATACTGGTAACAAAGTTTTAAAATCCTTGAATGACTCAATTCAGTACCACCAGCATGTCAAAAATGAAAAAAATTTGGTCTTCCGATTCTAAATAATTCCAAAACAGTCAAGGTAGTCAAAAAAGGTACATTGACCGGTTAGGCTTTCAGTGAGGTAACAGACTGTTCCTAAGGGGAATTCAATTGCCATAAATGTTCATTGTTCCCAAGACATGATATCCACTCAGTTATGGCAGAACTCGGGAGAGCAGGCAGGAGGCAGCCTCTTGTTTCCCAAGATGGTGCGACCTGCCAGACCCCCCTCCCCCCCTTAGCACCCGTTGCAACAACATTGACGCGCAGGTATGTACAGACTCGCGTGCGAACATTCACTTGTCACTCAATGGTGGAAATTATAAGGCTTGTTAGTTATGTCAGATGAAATGCATCACTTGTAAGCGAAAGCTCGTGCTCCAACTGAGTTATGGACAACTTGTTGCACGCGCTACAGGGATTTTGTTTACACTTGTGGCACAGGCGAGCGTGCCACTTAGAAAAAAGTATTCCCTATGCGACGGATATATTTCAAATTGGGCACATGTATGTAACTCGATGAATTAAGCACAATTTGTTCATGTTAAATTTTCCATTTTTTGAAGAAAAATGAGGTTGAGAATTTTTATAATTTTCGAAAACTTATGATAACGTAATTTTTACACTAGAACGATGGAGTAGGTCTTATTTAATACGTTTCAATGAAGAGAATAAAAAAATGTAGGAAATGGATTTTAGAGAAATAAGAAGTTCTATTTTTTAATTTTTTTTGCAAAAATGTTCAAAAATTTGTCATTTTTGTTCCCTTCTGACGCTATGAATTTTTTTCAGTTTCAATAAAAAGCAATATTTTACCTTGATTTTGTTTGCATGGAAATTTCCGTCGAATGATTTATGTTTCATTCCTGTAAGACTAGAACTGTAGGTGATGAAGCTTTCAAGTGCAAATAATTTTGATTTTACACAAGAGCCATGTATATATAAAAAAAAACAGAAACCGCAAAACAATGCGCCAATTTCCTACGGGGTTTAATCATGTTGGACCTCGTTTCAAAAAGAATAGTAATTACCGCTCTACGTGGCACTTATAATACAAAATTTTCCAACGACTCTGCCTCTAGCTTTTTACCGCCCAAATTCTATTCTAGCGGCCTAACAATTGTTTCACACAACGCACATTTTCTTCTGAAATGTTTTGATATATAGTACACCTCTATATTGAATGATCAATTTTTAAATATGTTCAAATTTAGCATATGAATAGGCTTTTTTACGGAAACATGCACCATCATTTCCGTATAAAATTTTCGCCAATATCTCTTTCAATAGTATCAGTATTAAAGTAATATCAAAATGCTAGTTACGTATCGAAAGGATTAGAAGATGTAACACTGTTATCGAGCAGCTTTTTAGTTTCCAGCCTGTCTCCTGGGTC